>JAJIBD010028127.1:0-76979 GCA_021461705.1 Cryptotis parvus
TCTCCTCAGGCAGGTGAGAACCCCTCCTCCCTCTCACTTCCAGGCAGCCAGGAACCACTTTCCAGGGAGCAATGAAGAAACATTGTGGAGGAGGTTTCATTGGCCACCTCAATCTAAGGATTCTTAAGTACCAGGGACTGGCCTGAGCCACTCCAATGATCTTAACAGACGATAAGACCCACAGATGGGGGCTTCTGTCAGTAAGTTTTATCATCTTCCAATCATCTTTTGTTGCTGTTGGAGGTAAAATATCTACCACAGATAATGTGCCCTGGAAACCATTTCAAAGCTGCCAGGTTCATGATATTGAGCACATTCATAATGTTGTGCAATCACTACCACTATTGCCACATTTTTCACTACCCCAAACAGAACGATGCAGGCATTAAGCAATAACCCCACCCTGGCCACAGCCCCCTAGCATCTACTCTGTTTTGGTCTGTGCAGTTGTTGATTTGAAATATTATACTGAGGTGAGCTCATACATATGTCCTTTTGTGTCTGGCTCATTTCACATAGCATGATGCTTTCAAGATCCAACCATGCTGTAGCATGTCCCAGAATTCTTTCCTTTGAAAGCTGGGCAATATTCCATTGTAAGGCTTGACCACATTTTATTTATGCATCCATCTGTGCAGGAACTTACATGCTTCCACTGTCTGGCTATTGCAAATAATGTTACAGTGAATATAACAGTGAAATATGGCATATAGGTATTCAGTGCACCTCAATTCTTTCAGTATTCCTGCTTTTCTTATAATAATCAACCAAACAAGTTTTAGGCTGCATATATGGAGGTCTATAGGGTCAGGGATCATAAATCAGATTCAGATCCCTACAGGCATGGATGGGTTCTTCCATAGTAGCTAGCTTTTATTTTTTTTTTTCATTTTATTTTATTTTTTTTCCTAATTTTATTACACCACTTTTAGACATACAATTGCAAGATGCTCATGCTCAAGTTCTGGTTCTACAGTGTTCCAACACCCATCCCTCCACCCGAACCCATCTCCCATCACCAATGTCCCCACCTCCCTTCCCCATCCCGCACCCCAACTACTTGGCGGGTTGTGTATATCTTTTCTCTCCTATCTCTCCCTCCTGCCTACCTTTCCTACACATTGTAAAATGAAGTACATTAAAGGACATAACTGTTTCCACTAGTTTGGTGGACCCACGCGCCGTAAGACTTAGGGGCCTCATGGTCAGCATCCAGACAGCAAAAATGGCAGTTAATGTGGCGGATGAGTCTCATCTGGCTGCTTCTGGGACCCCCAGAGGTGATGGGCCCACTCCTGAAACCCGTCTGTCCTCCTGGGGGGCCCTATAGTCAGCTGGGCCAGGGGAGAGCCGGAGTTCTAGCTTCCCCCAGCCCGCGTCTGAGGCTCTGCATGCTATGGCTGGTCACCCCAGGGCAGCTCCTGAGCAGGGCTACAGGGATCAGACAAAATGGAGAGGGGAAGGGCAACCCCAGCTCCATCTGACGAATTCCCAGTGATTCCTGCTTCTGGGAGCTGCCTACCTGGGCTCAAATAATCTGGTCTTGAGGTCAGCATCCCTCCCGGGCGGGCTATGATGTGCTGCAGCATCCGGACAGTGAAAATGGCATCCTAATGTGGTGGGCAAGTCTCATCAGGCTGCTTCGGGACCCCCCAGAGGTGATGGGCCCACTCCCAAAACCCACCTGTCCTCCTGGGGGGCCAGTAGCTAGCTTTTAAAGTCATAATCGTGAAGTGACAACCAAGGATTACTAGACATTTCAGTAAGGAAATGGAAGATAATACATACACAGAAAAAATCAGCTTAAAGGAAATAAAAACTATGCAGAGAAGAAAATTAAACAAACAAAACTGTCATGTTGGGGCTGGAGCAATAGTGCAGCAAGTAGAGCATTTGTCTTGCATGTAGCCGACTTCACGTTCAATCCCGGCATTCCATATGGTTCCCTGAGCACTGCCAGGAGTAATTCCTGAGTGCAGAGCCAGGAGTAACCCCTGAGCATCACCAGGTGTGACCCAAAAGGGAAAAAAATAAATAAATAAGTAAATAAATGAATAAATAAATAAATAAGTCATGCATGTCTTGATAAGTACTGAAGGCATATTCTTCAAGTGTTTGGGTCTGAATTTGTCTGGGCCTGGTGCTGTTCCCTTCTTTACTGACAAAATAGCATGTCAGATTTCAGAAGGGAGAACATTGGGAGCGACATATCCATCCTGCAGAATTTGGTATGTGCGCAGGTAGACGTGGCTATCAAAGATATCTGAGTAGAAGTCATGGATAATCTTCTCCATTGCCTCTCTGGAAGATGTGATAGATCTATCAGGATGTTGGAGGGCAGTCATCTTGGTCTTATAAGTTGGCAAAAGGACAGGCAGGCAGTGAGAATGCTTTCCCGGCTTCTGCATCTTCCAGTGCTTCTGCTCTTCTGTCTTTGAGGTCTTTCTTTATCGCTTCTCTGCACTTCTTTGCAAGCTTGGATGTTAGCATTTGGTCACCTAAGGCTCACGCCTTGCCATGTTGGTGAATGAGCTCGACAGTTTTTGAAGAGAGGCATCCTTTTGTGGTTTTTTTTCTCTCTTGGCATTCTTTGCACAATCATGGAGGTGCTGTACCAGTCGGTTGTATTCTGTACTCATCAATACACTGGCTCAGCTCTTCACGCTACCTGTCTGAATGCAAGGTGCCCTCCCAATGGAAAACCAGCAGGACACTTATGCTGTTCAAGAAGGGAGATATCCACGACATTGGCAACTATTGCCCCATCTGCCTGTTGTCTGTCATCTACAAGCTGTCACCTGAGTCATCCTGAACAGATTGGAAGAACATAAAATGAAGGACAACTATGAGAGCAAGCTGGTTTCCGAGAAGGATTCAGCAGAATCGACCATATCCACCACGGTAACCAAGCTCATTGAAGTTTGTAGAGAGTTCAAGATATCGCTCTGTCTCACGTTCATTGATTTAAAGAAAGCCTTTGATTCTGTGGAGACTGAAGCAGTCATCGAAGCCCTAGCCAAATAGGGCGTTCAAACCCAATACATCAAGATCCTTTGTGAGCTGTATTACGAATTCACCACCAGGATCTCACCATTCCACAAAGAAGTGATCATTGGCGTCAAAAAAATGGGTTCAGCATGGTGAAACCATTTCACCAAAACTCTTCAGCGCCACCCTCGAAAGCATCATGCAACAATTAGATGGGAAGGAATGGGAGTGAAGGTAGATGGTCGGCAACTATACCACCTCCGCTTTGCTGATGACATCATTCTAATAACACCAAACAGCCAAGCGGCACAAATGCTGGCTGACTTTGACCAAGAATGTGGAAAGATAGGTCTACAGCTGAATCTCAACAAAACTATGTTCATGAAAAATGAACTAGTTCCAGAGGCCCCATTCACTCTCAATGGAACAAACATCTCTGAATGCAGCAGTTATGTGTACCTAGGTCAAGAAGTCAACATGATGAACGACCTAAAACCTGAGCTGTGCAGGGAGGAAGAGAGCAGCACGGAATGCCTTCAAAAGCAACAAAGAAATAGCTAAAAAGACAAAGAACCTCCGGCTCTGGGCACATCTCTTCAACTCACCCATTCTCCCTGCATTAACATACGCCTCAGAGACCTGTGCCCTACGAAAGCAGGATAAGAATGCTATTCGGGTCTCCCAAAGAGGAATAAAAGAAATATGCTTGGAATATCACGCCTCACTCAAGTGAAAGAAGAAATCCAGAGCTCTGACCTCCGTCGCTGTTCCAGAGTCAGGGACGCTGTTCTCGTTTGCCAAGTCACTGAAAATCAGATGAGCTGGACATATAATGTGATTTGGAGATGACCGCTGGACTAGAGCCGTTAATGACTGGATCCCACGGGATGTCAAAATATCACGTGGCCACCCACCTATAAGATGGTCAGACTTCTTTGTCAAGACCCTGAACGAGCGAACGGTTTGAGGCTCTTTGTATTCCTGTAGCAACCAGATGCCATTGGGCTACACTGGTATGTGATAGGGTCAAATGGAAATGTTACTGGCACCCACTCAAGCAAATCGATGAATAACGGGATATCAAGTCATTTAGTGATGCATGTCTTAAGACAAATGCAAAAAGATACTGTTTCTATAAAACAACACTTTGAGAGTTTCTGTCGGGGATGCCGGGGTTCCCGACAGTGCTGGGAAGCGAGTTCCCTTCTGCCTCCAAAGCTTGCAGGGAATGGGTGAAGACTCAGGAATCTGATGCAGTTTTAAAAGGCTTTACTTATCACAGGTTCAGGTATATAAATCATCAATAGGAAAAACCCTGTGCTTAGGATTCCCGGCTAGAACCCAGCCACGTGTAGGCCAAGATGGCAGCCACCACGTGTTCAGGCCCTTTAAAGAGGAGACAAAGACAAGACTCCCAAGAAGAGCGCAAGCCCCAAAACAGGGCCCAAAAAGAGAGCCCAAAAAGAAAGAGAGAGAGAAGAAGCAGGTTGGTTTTATATCCCTGCAACTCAGACCTCCCACTATTATGGGAAGCAGGAGGGGTTAAATGCCCTTAGGTAATTTCTCCCAGCACCTCACCTAGGCCCTATTATATGCTAATGTTTTGAGCCAAGATCTGCCTGGAATTGCCTTTATAGGGTAGAGAAGGGGGTTTCTGAGATGGCACGTCTCTGTACCAAAGACTAATACTAATGCCAGTTAAATATTTCTCCAAGCCTTCACAAGAGTCTCGTCTACTTCACGATAGTTTTGTATATTAGTTGCCTTTGAGTTATCAGGGAGCCATGCTTGCTTGCTTGGAGGCAAACAGCATTTCTCTGTGATCTAATTACTTAGAGATCCAACATGGCCAGGCAAATATGCTGGTAAGATCTAGCTAGTCCCACGATGATTGTGGTAGCATGAGAGAATATTTATACCAGCCAGTACAGAATACATGGTCAGATAAACTGCCACATTTAGACTACCCCCTTATCTTTGAAGTGACCTGCAGGAGGCAATCCAGGGCAGATGCAGAGGCTCTTAGCGGAGTCCTGCAACAAGTTTCATGTTGGGAGCTCTTAGAAACGAAATGAATGAGGTCAGGAAAAAAACCCCTTCAATAAATAAAAATGTTAAAATTGAATCAATGATCCAGAAAATGGAAAGGAAAACACATGAAACAGGAGAAAAGAGAACAATTGAGAACCTAGATAAGAGAGCAGATGTCTGACCTAAAAGAAGCTCAAGAGATGAAACAGAATAATGATCAAATCAAAATAATCATGATGAAGTAGTAAAATAATGAATAGCATAGAAACTTAATATCATGTTTCATTTAGGTAGTCACCAAATTCATGCCAGTTCCTTGTCTAGATTGAGAGGTTCTCTGCTCTCTCAGGAACCTCACCTGGAAAGGACAGTGAAAGGTAGGAAGAAGGAAACAGAAAGGTAATGTTGAAGAATATTAGTGGCTCCTGCAGTTCATGTACTGCTGGAGATCCAACCATAGTTCACCACTAACAAAGTACATGCCTTACCTTTATGCTATTGCTCTGATCGCAATTAAAACTGTTTTGTCCCCTATTCTTCATCCGGATGAGTTCACAGTTATCTCTTTAAGCCAGAAGTTTTACCTAAATTCTAGAGTTATATTCAGCTCCCACCTGCATGGCAAAGCCTGGCAAGCTACCTGTGTTGTATTTGATATGCCAAATACCAGTAACAATTATAGACCTCATTCCCATGACTTGATGAAATGGTTTGAGGCTCTTTATGTTCCTGGAGTGGGCAGATGCCCTTGAGCTATCTTGCATGTGACAGGACATATTGAGATGTTACTGGTGACCGCTCAAGTGATCGATGGATGATCTATGGGAAGTCAAGTGATCAAGTGATAAAGTGAAAGCTCTACCAGTGCCTGATATACTCTTATCAGATAGGTATAGGGTGAATATTCTTTCCCATTCTGTGGACTGCCTTTGTATCTTAGTCACTGTTTCTTTTGAGGTGCAGATGCTTTTTAGTTTCATATAGTCCCATATGTTTATGTTTTCTTCTACTTGCTTTGTTAGTGATGTTTCACCTTTGAAGATGCCTTTAGCTTCAATGTCGTGGAGGGTTTTTCCTATATTTTCTTCAATGTACTTTATGGATTCAAGTCTGGTATTCACTGTATCACTGTCTTCCCGTTCATCATCGATTTGCTCGAGCGGGCCCCCAGTAACATCTCCATATGTCCTGTCTCATGCTAGTAGAGCCCAAGGGATCTGCTTGCTCCAGGAACATAAAGAGCCTCAATCCATTCCGGAATGAGGTCTATAATTGTTACTGGTATTTGGCATATATATCAAATACAACACGGGTAGCTTGCCAGGCTCTGCCGTGCAGGTAGCATACTCTTGTAGGCATCTCTAAGTCCAGCATTTATTGATGAACCACGCGGCCGCTGATAGGCTGGTCTGCTGGGTGGAAGTCTGACCGAGAGAGAAGTCGGATGTGGAAAATGGAGGCCCTCATGGAGTGGGGGGGTCGTCTGGCTTGTTGCGAGGCTCTGCTGGGATGGTGGGCCAGGGCTAGAACCCACCATCCCTCCCGGGCGCCTCGTGAGCGGCTGGGCACAGGGAGAGCAAGTAGCAGCTCTGCCCCATGTCTGCGAGTCTCTGGACCTGCATACCTGAGCCGGATTTAAGAAAGACTGCTGCAGGGTGGAACTCGATGAGCCGGGCGCTGATAGGCTGGTCTGCTGGGTGGAAGTCTGACGAGAGAGAATTCCGGATGTGGAAAATGGAGGCCCTCATGGAGTGGGGGGTCATCTGGCTTGTTGCGAGGCTCTGCTGGGATGGTGGGCCAGGGCTAGAACCCACCATCCCTCCCGGGCGCCTCGTGAGCGGCTGGGCACAGGGAGAGCAAGTAGCAGCTCTGCCCCATGTCTGCGAGTCTCTCAGAGTGGGCAGATGCCCTTGGGCTATCTTGCATGTGACAGGACATATTGAGATGTTACTGGTGACCGCTCAAGTAATCGATGGATGATCTATGGGAAGTCAAGTGATCAAGTGATACAGTGAAAGCTCTACCAGTGCCTGATATACTCTTATCAGATAGGTATACGGTGAATATTCTTTCCCATTCTGTGGACTGCCTTTGTATCTTAGTCACTGTTTCTTTTGAGGTGCAGATGCTTTTTAGTTTCATATAGTCCCATATGTTTATGTTTTCTTCTACTTGCTTTGTTAGTGATGTTTCACCTTTGAAGATGCCTTTAGCTTAAATGTCGTGGAGGGTTTTTCCTATATTTTCTTCAATGTACTTTATGGATTCAAGTCTGGTATTAAGATCTTTAATCCATTTTGATCTTATTTTTGTGCATGGTGTTAGACACAGGTCCAAATTCATTTTTTACATGTCGCTGCCTAGTTTTCCCAACACCACTTGTTGAAGAGGCTTTCCCTTACTCCATTTTGGACTCTTTGCACCTTTATCAAAGAGTAAATGATCATGTGTTTGAGATTGGGTGTCAGGATACTCAATTCTATTCCATAGGTCCACCGGTCCGTTTTTATTCCAATACCACGCTGTTTTAATTACTAGTGCCTTGTAGTTAAGTTTGAAGTTGGGAAAGGTGATGCATCCCATCTTCTTTTTCCTGAGGATTGCTTTAGCTATCTTTGGGGGTTTATTGTTCCATACAAATTTCAGGAGTGTTGGTCAATTTCTTTGAAGAATGTCATGGGTATCCTTATAGGGACTGCATTGAATCTGTACAGAGCTCTAAGGAGTATTACCATTTTGACAATGTTGATTCTCCCCATCCATGAGCAGGGAATATGTTTCCATTTCCTTGTGTCCTCTTTTATCTTTTTTCAGGAATGTTGGTCAATTTCTTTGAAGAATGTCATGGGTATCCTTATGGCACTGTATTGAATCTGTACAGAGCTCTAAGGAGTATTACCATTTTGACAATGTTGATTCTCCCCATCCATGAGCAGGGAATATGTTTCCATTTCCTTGTGTCCTCTTTTATCTTTTGGAGCAGTGTCTTTTAGTTTTCTTTGTACAGGTCCCTTACATACTTGGTTAAATTGATTCCTAAGTATTTGATTTTCTATGGCACAATTGTGAATGGAATATTTTTTTGAATATCCCTTTCTTCTCTTTCGTTATTTGTATATAGGAAAGCCACCAACTTTTGGGTGTTGATTTTGTATCCTGCCACTCTACTATAAGTGTCTATTGTTTCTAGGAGTTTTTTGGTAGAGGGTTTAGGGTTCTCTAGGTATAATATCATGTCACCTGTGAATAAGGATAGTTTGACTTCTTCCTTGCCTATCTGGATGCCTTTGATGTCCTTTTCTTCTCTGATTGCTATGGCAAGTGCTTCCACTACTATATTTAATAAAAGAGGTGAGAGTGGGCAACCTTGTCTTGTCCCTGATCTCAGTGGGAAGGCTTTCAATTTTTCCCCGTTTAGAATGATGCTTGCTGTGGGCTTTTGGTAGATGGTTGTAACTATTTTGAGGAAAGTCCCTTCAATTCCCATTTTCTGGAGGGTTTTAATCATGAACGGGTGCTGGATCTTGTCAAATGCTTTCTCTGCATCTATTGATAGGATCATATGGCTTTTATTTTTTCTCTTATTGATATGATGTATTATGTTGATTGACTTGCGAATGTTGAACCATCCGTGCATTCCCGGGATGAATCCTACTTGGTCACGATATATAATCTTCTTGATGAGTCTTTGGATTCTGTTTGCTAGTATTTTGTTGAAGATCTTAGCATCCGTGTTCATCAGGGATATTGGTATGTAGTTTTCTTTCTTTGTGTTGTCTCTCCCTGCTTTGGGTATCAGGGTGATATGTGCCTCGTAGAAGCTGTTTAGGAGTGTTTCTGTTTCTTCTATTTCCTGGAAGAGCTTGAAGAGGACTGGCAGTAGGTCCTCCTTAAAGGTTTGGTAGAGTTCACTAGTGAACCCATCTGGACCTGGGATTTTGTGTTTGGGCAGACTTTTAATTACTGTTTCAATTTCCTCGATGGTGCTAGGCTTATTCAGTTATTGCAGGTCTTCTTGTTTCAGCCGTGGGAGGTTATAGGACTTCAGGAATTGATCCATTTCTTCTAGATTCTCTTGTTTCATGGCATAAGGCTCTCAAAGTAATCTCTAATGATCTTTTGGATTTCTGTGTTTTCTGTTGTGAAGTCACCATTTTTATTTCTGATTCTGTTTATTTGGGTTCTCGGAAAAGAGCATCTCTTGCACAGGGGTTGGAGACTGACTCACTACTGACATCTCTGTCGTCTGCTGGGTAACCTGAGCTCCAGAATCAGAGTCAGAGAATTTATTTCAACTGCACCTTGTCAATTCCCTTGCTTTGCTTATTATATCTATTGGTGGATTTTTTGGCCCATAAAATTTATTGCTGTAACAGTGATTTTGTATTTCCGTCTTTTCTTCTACTTTAAATAATGGTACTGTCCATATACAGAACTATTAACACCTTCTTGATAACTATTTGTTCAATAATTTTTTAAATATTCACTGTCACTCTCTCTGTCTTCCCATTGTTCATCGATTTGCTCAAGTGGGCACTAGTAACATCTCCATTAGTCCTGTCACAAAGCAAGTGCAACCCAAGGGCATCTACTTGCTACAGGGACAGGAGGAGCCTGAAACCATTCTTCAGGTTATGGAACTGAAGTCCATAATAGTTACTAGTCTTTGGCATAAAAAGTAAATAAAACACGGTAGCTTGCCAGGCTTTACCGTGTAGGTGGTATAGTCTCAGTAAAAGACTCTCATCCCGAGCATTTACTGATGAAACTTAAAGGGGGAAGATCAGGTTTTTTCTTGGATGGAGCTCTGAGGAACTATGGAGTCTGGATATTGAGAATGACTAACTGCATGATGTGTGGTTTGCTCTGGCTTCTTGCCAGGCTTACTGGTTAAAACATGTCTATAACTATTTACTATGTATAAATGTGAAAGAAATTGGGAAGAACCTTATGCAAAATTCAGTATCCTATAAAAATATTAGGACATGTGGGTCTGGCGTGGGTGGGTCTCTCTCTTCCGGGGCACCTGGCATGGAGGCGGTGGAAAGGGCTGGGCCCAAAACTCCACTCCGAGTCTGGCCAGCATGGTCCCCCTGCAAATGAGAGCAAACCCTTGGAGCAATGTTGGACTCGGCCAGGGGATGACCGAGCCTCTTACCGGGAGGTCAGCTCCATGGGTTGCTTCCACATGGGGCTGGCCAAGCAGCGTAGCTGTGGGTCTGAAGTGGATCTTTTTTTTTAGTATTAGGATCTTTCTGAAGTGGATATATATTTTTTTAAATATTAGGAAAGACTTATGTTGGTTGTTCTTTGACTAAAAAGTAATATTATTTGTTTTTATTGTTCAAGTTATTGTGGTTTTGGCTAATGGGAAGTCTTTTCATGTTGGTTTTTGTGTCTTTAAGATACTTCATTCTTTTTTGGACAATGTTCGTGTTTTTTTTGGCACAGCACATTCCAGAATCATCTTGTGTTTTTCTTGTGCAGACCAGGAACCCGTGATTTCTTCTTGGAGCAATCTTGGTTCCTTTTGTTAGAAGAATGGTACTTAGAAACCAATGGCTTTTGCCAATGAGGTGCCAAAGATAAGAGCCTTTCTTCCTTCTAATTATTTGCTCCCATCTACAATCATGTTTGTAATTCTAGAAACTTGTGTGGATGAAAACAAGACAGTTAGCTAGCTATACTGGGGATGGTTGGATCCAGAAAGCAGTTTAGTCCTAGTTAGGAAGCAAACATCCTGGGTTCTAGGGCCATGAGAAGAACGAACAGACCAGAAATAGCCCTATTGTGAAGAAGACCCAGGAGGAAGGTAGGGTCAAGGACAAGATGGGGAAATGCAGGAGGATGTGGGAGTTGGCCTGTGAAGCCATGGCTTAATTAGGCAGCCCTAAGGCAAACTGAGTCCTGCTTGTTCACATTCCGAAGAAGGGGAGACTTTGGGAGTGTGCAAAAGTATTTTACCTTAGGAAGATGCTGAGAAACAGACAAAGCTATCAAAGCAGCCCTTCACTAACTTACTTCAAGCTACTCTAGCATTCAACATCTACACTCTAAGATGAATTTTCCTGCAAAATTCTATCTCTTCTTTCCTTTGCTAATATAATCCAAACTAATTATAATTCATTATAATTATAATTTATGACTATATAATATACGATTATAACAATTGTCTTTTAACTAATCTTGACTTCTTTTTTAAGTGAATTTGAATATACATTCTGCTGAGAAGCTACATTTTGTGTGTTAGCATGATTTTTCTTTATTTACTTTTTAATTAAATGTTTTTATAATTAAAGAGGGTTTATGTGTATAGCACATAGTTGTTCATGTATTTTGATCTGCTTAACAATTTCTATCATTTAATCAATGATTTCATACCATTTACGTTTAAAGTGATTATTGATATATTTGGACTAATATCTACCATGTTTATTACTACTTTCTCTTTTTATGTCCTTGTTTTTTTTTTTTTTTACTATTTCTGCTTTCTGCCTTTTGGGATTTTAATAGAGATTTTATTTTTTTTCCCAAATTTTATTACACCATTTTAGACATACAATTGCAAGATGCTCATGCAGAGTTCTGGTTCCACAGCGTTCCAACACCCATCCCTCCTACCAAACCCATCTCCCATCACCAATGTCCCCACCTCCCTCCCCCTCCCCACACCTCAACTACTTGGCGGGTTCTGTATGTCTTCTCTCTCCTCTCTATCTCTCCTTCCCGCTAAACTTTCCTGCACATCGTGGAATGCAGTGGATTAAAGGACATTACTGTTTCCACTGTTCTGGTGGATCGTGCAGCCGCTTTGCGCGCCGTCGCGACCCTGGGCTCAAACTGGTTTTGCTCTGTTAATATGGTCATGAGGTAGTAGCCCAGCTTCCGGACAGTGAAGGTGGTGGCTAGTGTGGTGGGCGGAGTCTCATCCGGCTGCTTCCAGGACCCCCCGGAGGTGATGGGCCCACTCCCAAAACCTATCTGTCCTCCCGGGAGCTCCATGGTCAGCTTAGCTGGGGGAGAGCGGAGTTTCAGCTTCCCCAGGCGCGTCCGGAGGCCTGCATGCTATGGCTGGTCGCCCCAGAGCATTAATAGAGTTTTTATAGGATACCATTTTCTCTCTCTTTTTTTTAGTATATTGGTTATATTCACAAAAACCTTCCCCCACAAAAAAAAAAAAAAACCCACAAATTTATTGGCTTGCAACTCCAAGAGTAAGAAAGACTATGGAGTTACACTGCACTAGCAATCAAGGTGCTGGTAGGGTTGAATTCCTTCTAAATGTTCTAGAATAGCATTTCTCAGCCAGGGGTCATATGGCCTCCTGAGGGTCCCCAGAATAGTCCAAGGGGGACACAGGTAAAATCACATAAGTGAGGGATTACAACACAAGACTGTGAAGGGGGGATACCATTTGAAAAGGAGGGTTGGGGTGGTGTTGCAGGACACCTAAAAGCCTAAGAGCCTCTGCATCTGCTCTGAATTGCTTTCTGCAGATCACTTTGTAAATATGGGGGTAGTTTAAATGTGGCAGTTTATCTGACCATGTATTCTGTACTGGCTGGTATAAATATTCTCTCATGCTACCACAATCATCGTGGGACTAGCTAGATCTTACCAGCATATTTGCCTGGCCATGTTGGATCTCTAAGTAATTAGACCAGAGAGAAATGATGTTTGCCTCCAAGCATGGCTCCCTGATAACTCAAAGGGAAATAAAATACAAAACTACCGTGAAGTAGAGGAGACTCTTGTGAAGGCTTGGAGAAATATTTAACTGGCATTAGTATAGTCTTTGGTACAGAGGCATGCCATCTCAGAAACCCCCTTCTCTACCCTATAAAGGCAATTCCAGGCAGATCTTGGCTCAAAACATTAGCATATAATAGGGCCTAGGTGAGGTGCTGGGAGAAATTACCTAAGGGCATTTGACCCTCCCTGCTTCCCATAATAGTGGGAGGTCTGAGTTGCAGGGATATAAAACCAGCCTGCTTCCTCTCTCTCTCTCTCTCTCTCTTTCTTTTTTGGGCTCTCTTTTTGGGCCCTGTTTTGGGAGCTTGCACTCTTCTTGGGAGTCTTGTCTTTGTCTCCTCTTTAAAGGGCCTGAACACGTGGTGGCTGCCATCTTGGCCTACATGTGGCTGGGGTTCTAGCCGGGAATCCTAAGCACAGGGTTTTTCCTATTGCTGATTTGTATGCCTGAACCTGTGATAAGTAAAGCATTTTAAAACTGCATCGGATTCCTGAGTGTTCATCCATTCCCCACCAGCTTCGGAGGTAGAAGGGAACTTGTTTCCTGGCAATGTTGGGGACCCGGTGGCGTCCCTGACAGGGGTGGGGTATCATAGGAAGGAAACAAGATTGGAAGGGGCTACTGTTGAGAAAAGATAAATCTTTTTGTGATGGCTTTTCTTGAGTTTAAAATATATGTTTACAATTAATTGATCAAAGTCCACTTTCAATTAACATTATGCCACTTCATAGGTAGGCTGAATGTCTTATAGTCATAAAATAACTCTCTTTTCTCCTTCTTATACCTGCATTATTGCTGTCATTCATTTAACACAATTAATATACACATATGCATATGTTGTTTATACGAATGCACATGGATATCTATATTGTTTTTATTATCATTTTGAGCAATATGTTGTCAGTAGCGTCAATTAAAATGAAATTTTTCTTTGATCCTTATTTGTTCCTTCAGTGCTTTCCTTTATTTAATGAGTTTCTGTTACTTATTTTCCTTCTTCCAAAGAACTTACTCCTACATTTTTTTTGCAAGATTTGTCTGAGAAAGTTCTTGTTGCTTCTTCACAGTTGAAGGATTGTTTTGCACCTAGGGCAGATGACTTTAGGTCGATTTTTTTTCTTTCTCTTCTCTCTTTTTTGTCTCAGCACTTGGAAATACTTCATTTGATTTACTTGCATAGTTTCTAAAGAGAAGTTAAATGAAATCTTTATCTTTGTTCTGAAATAGATAAAATTTTGTCTCTTCAACCCTCAGATTCCTTCAAAATTTCCTTTTCATCTTTGATTTTCTATAATTTGAAAGTGATACCTGCTTAGGTGTCAGGTCAGGCTTTTTGTTTTGCATTTTTCTTGCTTGAAAATGAGGAAATTTTTCCTTTGAGCTTCCTGAAACTATGGTCTGTTCTCTGATATTAATACTGGGAAATTCTCTCATTATTTCTTTAAATATTTGTTCTCTCTTATTCTCTGCTATTTCCATTATGCATATATGAAGCCTTTTGAGTTGCTCTGTAGACCTTAACTATTCTATTCTCTTCTTAATCATTTACCCTCCCATCTTGTTTCCCAATGATTCTACTGATTATCTGCTAGCACAGAGATTCTCTCTTCAGCTGTGTTCCATCTGCTAACGAGCCCATCAAAGGCCTTCTTCTATAATGGTGTTTGTGGTCACCAGGTTCCTTTGGTTCCTTCTTTGCTTTCCATCTCTCTGATCACATTGTCCACCTGTTCTTTATCCTGTTCACTTTATCCATCGAATAAAGCTTATTATAAATTCCTCATCATAGTTGTTTTAAATTTCCAGTCTGATCAGTCCAATTCCCCAGCCATGTTGGATTTTGAGACTTGCGCTGTCTCATCAAGTTGTGATTTTTCTTCCCCTCTTGACATGCTTTTTCATTTATTCCTTGACAGCCAGAGGGAAGGAACTGCTGTAACTAGGTCTTGCCAGTGTGGTGGTGGTGGGCGGGAAGGAACTGTCTCCTTAGAGTGAGCTCTCTCTGTCTTTCAGGGAGCCTGTGCCTCCCTCACACGGAGCTCTTGGCAGCTCCCACCCTCTTTCCGTGGCACTGGAGAGCTAGACTGTGCTGGAACCGGCTCTTCTCCAGGACAGCCTTTAATAACCCCAGCAGCTTGGGCTCTGGTGAACTAATCTCTCCCTAGGACAGTCCCTGTGGAAAACAACACAGGTGCCTAGAGGGGTCCTCGTTCAAGGAGTGGTCTTTTGCCCTCTCCTGCCAGAAGCCAGAGGGAACATTTCTCAGATATTTGCTGTGGGAAATTCTGCTGGTCAATCTCTCATTCTTGTGGTGGCTTTCCCGCACTCAGGAGGACCAATTCCCTGTTGCCCTTCAGGTTTTCCTAAGAAGGGTTTCTGCTCCTCCCTCGAAGTGTCTTCTCCCTGAACTCACCTTCTAGCCCTCTCCTTTCTGGGGACGTAATTTGACTTGTATTCTCCCTTCCGTTCCAGAGCCAAGGACGGTTGCTGATGTTTCAGTCAGGTTGGCTAGTATGCAGCTGGGTACCAGTCTCCTCCGCCAAGTCTTCCTTCTTGGACCTCTAATTGCTTTCCAAGGTGAGACAGCCCACCCTAATGTGAAAACCTCTAGTGGATGGGCAGAGGGAGTGTTTTCCGAGGGTCAGGTTCATGCACTTCCTCGGAGAGGCGGGCAGACACGTTGCAGCAGCTATGAACTTCCTCAGGCCCTTCCGTGGCTTTGACCCCTGAGTCATACCATGACTCCTGCAAGCTCCCTGGGTCTGGGGAACTCTGAATGACTCACTTGCCCTGCAGGCTCAGGTATTTTCAAAGCTGCCTGGATGTGCGGAGGCCAGAGGCAGCTCATTTGTTGGTAAGCTCGCTGGGAGGAGCCTGCACCTGGGAGGGCAGCAGAGGACAGGGGCTCCCATTGGTGTCTGTGGCCACAAATCATGACTTGGAAAGCTGCCAGGATTCTCAACGGTGACACAGTCCCATGGAAAGGAAACGAGACCACCGTTGTTTATGCTTTCAAAGGACTCAGCAAACCCAGGTAATGTGATCTCTTGTGTAATAATCAGGACTAAGGGTGAGGTGGGCTCCCTTCTTGGGTGGGCTGTAGGGGTACATCTGTTTCTTCTACGGACTTATAACTGAGACCACTGGAGAGAGAATTACACCCTCATTTGCTCTTTGGCCTCCTTTTTGGGAAGAATTTTGAGGTACTCCAGGAGCAATTTTTTTTTTTTGAAATAACACAGGAATTGCCTTCACTAAACCCACCTACAGGGTGGATTTCTGAAATGAACACTCTGCAATATTAATTGATATGTACAAAATGCCAATTTGGTGTGAGGCCCCAGTAGAGATTAAATAGTTCTGGGCACACAGCTCCTAGCTAGTACTTGGGCCAAGGGCAAAGGCCACGAGAGGAATTAATCAAATGATGTGTTTAGAGTATTTGTGTGCTCAGGGGAAGATTTTAAAAAACTGAAGGGACAGGGAGCTAGTACAGCGTATAGGCAGAATTCACATGTGTGGGACCCCAGTTTGATGGATCCCCAGCACCACAGGCAGCTACCCACCCTCACCTCACCCCTCAAACCACAGGGACAGAGGCAGCATCCCCTTTTGGGGGCCCTAACATTTAATAACATGGTCCAGCTGGCCAAGAATCACTGGGAGTGGTCCCCAAGTGTGCCCACTCCATCTTCCCCAAATAGTGGCAGAGCGCCCCTTCCATGCAGGAGACAGGTTCTGTTCCCAGCCCTACAAAAAAAAGTAGTTGTGTGCTGCTCAGCAGAGCTTGGAGATTTCAAGGATGGTGTGGATTTAGAAGCCATTTCTCATTATTTTTTTTTCTTAAATGTTTTATTATTGATATACCAAATTTAATTACATTCCGTATGATGTTCCATGATTCACTTAACAATAGTTATGATGAAAGAGTTTGCATAGTCTGTGATAAAGTTTTCAATTTGTTTATCTAGCATACTATTGTTGGTATGTTCCATTTAAAATCATTAAAGGTGCTGGAGAGTGGGGAAACTAAAGCAGTGTTCAGGGGATTTGGGGACCATTCCTGGCGATACAGTGCTCAGCTCTGCAGGCTTTGGTGTTTGGAGCTTGGGCTGGGCGAGGTGGTGCTGCCTTGGCCTCGTGACCTGCCACAGTCATTGGTGGTCATGTTGTACTGGGCACAAAATTCCAGAGCTGGAGTCTGGATAGTCGTCCAGTCTCTGGCTCGCTCCTGGGGTTCTTGCTATTGGGTCTCTCTCACCCGGCTTGACTGTGCCTGCTTATAAACAAGATGTAACACACCTTTGTGAATGAATTCAAAGTTTCACAGGAGCTGGGGCACAGAAAAACAGTATCAAGCAGGCTGAAAAGCTTAATTCTAGAATTTTCTTATGTATTTTCCTTCACACACACTATTGGAAACTTTTTTCTCTTTTTTGCGATTTTTTTTTTAAATTAAATTAAAATTTTTAATTTAATTTTTTTTTTACCATTGGAAACTTTACTTGTTGGGATTGTTGATGGATTTTTTTTCATAACATAGATTTGAAACACTTTGAACCTGATTGGTTTTTTAATTTTTAAATTAATTTTTTAAATTAAAAATTTAAATTAAATTGATTAATTTTAAATTTGAACAAATTTAAATTTAAAAATTAAAAATTTTAATTTTTAAATTCTTATTGGTTTTTCTCTCTTGAGTAGCCATAATCATTTCTGAGCCCACTACTAAGTCTAGGTTATGTCGATTCCCCTGTGCTGATCTTTGCCTACAGAGGCTGGGCTCATCTTAATTGAACCTCTTAGGCTCATTGAGCAGCACTGTGGGAGGAAGTAAAGTTGGGGAAGGGAGAGCTTGTTGTTTTCAAATCTTGGCTGTTGTACTGGAGTGCAACAATGCACATAGGTGTGTATGTTTCCTCTGGAATCAATGTTTTTGTGTATAGTGGATAGATTAAGAGTCTTCATTTTAAAGTGATATCCTTTAAGTCTTCTGAAATTTGAATTTAAACTTTTAAGATAATTCCCTTGGATCATATAACCAAAACATATACTGATTTGTATCTTCAAGAAAAATGCCCTACGCCCACCCTGCCTTGATGTACTTTTTAATTAAAAAGTTTCCCCCTCTTTTGCCATGTCTGGGGGGTCACTCACTTGGTTATGGCACCCAGGATCCCAATGAGGTCACACCACATGTTGGGGTGGGAGGGGGCAATGGGAATGGAATCAGTCTCAAGGGGAATGGAATCACAGTCTCAACCTTCAAGGCAGCTGCTTGCCCACATCCCTAGGTACAAAGAATTCCCTTTTTGATCGCTGCACCATTAGGCCACAGTAAGGCATCCTGTACGAAAAGATCAAGTATGACATCATTGGTCTGACTGAGACAAGGGAGGCGTCAGTTGCATCATGCTGTATTTGACAACGGAGAAGAATTGTTCCTTGGAACATGTGACGAAAGAGGCGTCGGTGGCGTTGGTGTCCTTGTCAACACGAACATGGCCGTCAACATTGATTCATTTGAATGCCTAACAAATCGAATAGGACGATTACACATGAAGAGATGTAGCCCACTGCCAGCAATTTCTATCTTCATTGTCTACGCACCAACATCCACATACAAAGAAGATGAAATTGAGAAATTTTACATGGAATTGGAGGAGTTCTATAAAAAGATCACACCTTCTACAAGATTATAGTCGGTGATTTTAATGCCAAGATAGGACCAAGAAGATCAGCTGAAGAACTCCACATTGGGACCCATGGCCTAGAATGGAACGAACAGGGTGAGAGACTATCTGAGTTCATCATGTCCACCAAGACCATTCATGGGAACTCACAGTTCCAGAAGGCTGAAGCGAACGTTGGACATGGGAATCTCCTAGCGGACAGTTCCACAATGAAATTAACCACATCATCTTCAATCGACGGTTTTGTCTGACCGATGTAGCTGTCGTCCCCAAATTCTAAACAGGATCGGACCACCGTCTCCTTCGTGCAAAATTCTACTTCCCGCAACGGGGAGAAAAGGCTGCAAAGTTTAAGAAGAGAACTCCCAGAATGACCACCAACTGGGAACTCTTTGGCACCATTGCAGCAACATGGGAAGATACCATCATTGACGACATCGATGAAGAATACAACTGACTGGTTCAGCACCTCCATGATTGTGCGAACAATGCAGAGAGAGAGAAAGACACAAAAAGGACGCTTTGTCTGCAGAAACTCTTGAGCTCATTCGCCAATGTGGCAAGGCGCGAGCCTCAGGAGACCAAATGCTAACGTCCAAGCTTGCTAAACGGTGCAGAGAAGCGATAAAAGAAGACCTCAAAGACAGAAGAGCAGAAATACTGGAAGATGCAGTAGAAGCCGGGAAAAGTATTCACACTGCCTGCCTGTCCTTCGCCAACCATAAGACCAATATGACTGCCCTCCGACGCCCTGATGGATCTATCACATCTTCCAGAAAGGCAATGGAGAAGATTATCCAGGACTTCTACTCAAATCTCTTTGACAGCCACATCCACCTGCCCACATACCAAATTCCACAGGATGGATATGTCATTCCCAACGTTCTCCCTTCTGAAATCCGACATGCCATCTCGTCGGTAAAGAAGGGAACAGCACCAGGCCCAGACAAAGTCAGACCCGAACATCTGAAGAATCTGCCGTCGGTACTCATCAATACACTAGCTCGGCTCTTCACAGGCTACCTGTCCGAATGCAAGGTGCCCTCCCAATGGAAAACCAGCAGGACAGTTCTACTGTTCAAGAAGGGAGACATTCACGACATCGGCAACTATCGCCCCATCTGCCTGTTGTTCGTTATCTACAAGCTGTTTACACGAGTCATCCTGAACAGAATTAGCAGAACACTAGATGAAGGACAACCATGCGAGCAAGCAGGTTTCCGGAAAGGATTCAGCACAATCGACCATATCCACACAGTAACCAAGCTCATTGAGGTTTGTAGGGAGTAGAAGATGCCGCTCTGTCTCACGTTCATTGATTTACAGAAAGCCTTTGATTCTGTGGAGACTGAAGCAGTCATCGAAGCCCTAGCCAAACAGGGTGTTCAAACCCAATACATCAAGATCCTTCGTGAGCTGTATTACGGATTCACCACCAGGATCTCACCATTCTACAAAGAAGTGATCATTAATGTGAAAAGAGGGGTTCAACAGGGTGATACCATTTCACCAAAACTCTTCAGCGCCACCCTCGAGAACATCATGAAACAATTAGAATGGGAAGGAATGGGAGTGAAGATAGATGGTCAGCAACTACACCACCTCCGCTTCGCTGATGACGTTCTAATAACACCATCCATTAGCCAAGCGGCACAAATGCTGGCTGACTTCGACCGAGAATGTGGAAAGATAGGTCTACAGCTGAATCTAAAAGAAAACCATGTTTATGAAGAATGAACTAGTTCCAGAGGCCCCATTCACTCTCAATGGAACAAACATCTCTGAATGCAGCAGTTATGTGTACCTAGGTTGAGAAATCAACATGATGAACGACCTAAAACCTTAGCTGCGCAGGAAGAAGAGAGCGGCATGGAATGTCTTCAAAGGCATCGAAGAAATAGCTAAAAGGACAAAGAACCTCCAGCTCCGGGCACATCTCTTCAACTCCACCGTTCTCCCTGCATTAACATGTGCCTGAGAGACCTGGGCCCTACGAAAAGCAGGATGAGAATGCTATTCAGGTCTCCCAGAGAGGAATTGAAAGCGCTATGCTTGGAATATCACGCCTCACTCAAGTGAGAGAAGGAATCCGCAGTTCTGACCTCTGTCGCTATTCCAGAATCAGGGACGCTGTCTCGTTTGCCAAGGCATCGAAAATCAGATGGGCTGGACATGTAATGCGATTTGGAGACAACCGCTGGACTAGAGCCATTACCGACTGGATCCCACGGGATGTCAAAAGATCACGTGGCCACCCACCTACAAGATGGTCAGACTTCCTTGTAAAGACCCTGAAGGAACGGTTTGAGGCTCTTCATATTCCTGAATCAACCAGATGCCATTGGGCTACATTGGCACGTGATAGGGTTCAATGGAAATGTTACTGGTGCCCGCTCGAGTAAATCGATGAATAACGGGATTCAAGTGATCAAGGCATCCTGAGGGGACATGTTGCCTGTGGCTAAATGGCAGATGTCTAGGTTTTAATTTTTTTTTTTGATATTGATTATCCTGAATGATTATCCTGAGTTGCTAATAATAATATAGAACAAGAATTATATTGGGGGCCAGAGCGATAGCCCAGCGGGTAGGGCGTTTGCTTTGCACGTGGTTGGTCCATGCCGGCCCGGGTTCGATTCCCCGGCATCCCATATGGTCCCCCCGAGCACCGCCAGGAGTAATTCCTGAGTGCACAGCTAGGAGAAGCCCCTGAGCATTGCCGGGTGTGACCCAAAAAGAAAAATAAATTAAACTCACAGCTCCTGAAATGAGATGAACTACAGGACCAATGTAATGTCCCTTCAAAGAGAAGGGGCAGGCCTGAGATGAGGAGGGGGGCTGGCGTCACTGTCAGTGCTTTTGTGGCAAGAGCACTTGGAGTGCTAAGGGCTGGGGAATGGGTTCCTTCCTAAAGCCAGACAAGCACTAGCTGTGCTCTCTGGGACCTGTAGCATCATTAGCTCCCTTCATAGAGTTGGGCTCTGGCTCCCAGTGACACATCAGAGCACCTGAGCTAGACCTCTGGTGCAGACCCCACTGCATGTCCCAGTTGGTGGGCCCATGTAGTACACAGAGGTGATCTCTTGCTCCCCACCCGCCCTGTGCACAGATCATCAGTAGGCACAAGGGCAACTCCACAAGAGTATCTTTTAGCATCCGTGGTGGTTACTCTATCACCTGCTTTTCTCCCTTCAACCACCCAAAGCCAGAAGAGGGAAATGGAGTGTTGCAGGACTCCTTTAAGGGCCGCTGCATTAGCACACTAAAGGGCCTAGGTGAGGTGCAGGGAGGGATTATCTAAGGACATTTAACACTCCCCTGCTTTCCATAACAATGGGAGGAAGGTCTGAGTTGCATGGGTATAAACTAGCAGGTTCCAGCTCTCCCTGTCTTCTTCCCTGTGGGATCTCGCCTTGTGAGCGTTTATTCCCCTTGGAAGTTTTTACACGTGGTGGTCGCCATCTTGGCCTACACGTGGCTGGGGTTCTAGCCTGGAATCCTAAGCATCGGGTTTTTCCTTTTGCTGATTTGTATGCCTGAACCTGTGATAAGTAAAGCCTTTAAAACTGCATCGGATTCCTGAGTGTTCATCCATTCCTCGCCGACTTCGGAGGTAGAAGGGAACTTCGCTTCCCGGCACTGTCGGGACCCGGCGGAGCGCCCGACAATGGAGCGCAACTTTTGAGGTCAAAGGTTTTTTGGCTCCAGTAATTATTTTTCATTTGAATAAAAATGAAAAATAATTACTGGAGCCACTGTTTTAAAAACAAAAAATGCCGAGGGTGGGGACGTGAGTGGTGGGGCAGAGCTTCTAGTAGATTCTGTAAGCTGCTGGGTACATATATAAACACTGCTTTTGAATGTCTAGGTGTTTCTAAAAATGTTGATCTAAAATAAGCCAGAACTAAAATTTATTGTTTGTGTTGGTGGTGGCTGTTTTTTCAGCCAACCTGGTGGCACTTAGGGTTTACTCCTGGTTCTGTGCTCAAGTATCACTCCTGGTAGAACTAGGGAGACCATATGGGGTGCTGGGATTGGACTTGGGTTGGTTTGGTGAAAGGCAAGTGCCCTGACTTCGCTTCGGCCCCAGTTTATGATGTATTTACTGGCTGTGAGCAAGTCTGTTAACCTCTCTTTGACCCTGTTTCCTAAGGCACAGTTGAGAGAATTGACTAAGGTAATATAGAAAGTCCTCAGGACAATGCCCGCCCAACCACCCTTAGTTGTCATCCAGCAAATCTTATTTTCCTTCTAATCTTTCAGTTGGAAAGTTAATAAATTTGAGTAACCCAGGGGCCGGAGCGATAGCCCAGCGGTGAGGCGTTTGCCTTGCACACGGCCGGCCTGTGCCGGCCGGGGTTCGATTCCTGGCATCCCATATGGTCTCCCGAGCACCGCCAGGAGTGATTCCTGAGTGCAGAGCCAGGACTAGCCCCTGAGCATTGCCGGATGTGACCCAAAAAGCAAAATAAATAAACAAACAAACAAACAAACAAATAAATAAATAAATAAATTTGAGTAACCCAATGTTTTCTAGCTTTCTCAAGTCTGACCAGTGAATCACAGGGAAGGTAACATTTGTTAGTTTGGTAGATTGCCTGCTCTAGCAACTGTCGGTAACCGTGATTAGATAACATTATTGAGTATCCGGAAGAAGGCATACAGAGATAAAATACAATTCTAGACTTGTTAGCAAGCCACAGGAAAAATAAAGTTCTTAAAAAACAAATAAACAAAGAGCTCGCTAGCAGTAGCTAGACCAGGCAGCCTGCAGGAGCTGGGAATGTCTCAAGGCTATTCGATGATTAGATGCTGGGTTAATCCTCAGTGCTGTCGCTACTGCTGCTGAGTGCAGAGGTGGCCGGTGGCTGGACACACCTTTGCTTTGCTGCTCTTAAGTTGTTCTCAGTAGAGAGGCACAATTGCCCCAACACCTACATGTCACCTACCCTGGTCAACACTCCTTTACTGGATCTGGTATTTTGTCTTTCTGTGTTAACGTGTTTGTAATAGATCAACAAGACTTACTTTTTTGGTGCTACGGCTGTGTGAAACGGGCACTTCACCAGATTATATCCCTGGCTCTGTGAGAGCAGTTGTACACGTGATACTTGACCAGTTATTTGGGTGCAGGGAGACCTCGGTATACCCCCCACCCCTCACCACCACTGCAGGATCCTCATAGCCAGTGAGTACAGCGCTGAGCCAGGATTTATGAAGTCAAAGTTTATTTCCATAAACTTATTTTTAAGTTTTCCTTAAAATTAGTATGTATCTGTTTGATTTTCTTTAGTAGTTCAGGACAAATCATGAAGTCAAATGCTACCAGAGCTGCTAAGCTTTATTCTTAACTGGAAATTGTATTTCAAATAATGGCTGATGTGTTTCAGGAAGAGAGTGGATCTGATATCGGAACTGGTACGAAGAAGGCAGTTCTGGGTCAGTAAGATTTGTCCTCCCACAGCAGTAACTGGACTACTGGACTGGCAGGAGGCAGCAGGGACACAGGAGTCATCCCATGTGCAACTGGCCCATGACAGGAAACCCAACTTCCTCACATGTTCTCTTCATTCTTGAATTTCAAGGATGTAGGCAGGGATCAACTCAGCAACTCAGCCACTGGGAATGTTACTCTGGGCTGTGGTAGACTAGGAAGCACTGTCCCAAGCAGGTGACAGGACAAGCTTCAGGGAAAACACCCTCTCAATACTGAAAGCTGGCCACTCTAACCACTGTTCCATCTTACTATGACTTCAAGTTTAAAGGTCCTTCAGGACTTTGTGAGTTTTACTGTGTCACGTGTTCAAGGTTCCCATGTACCTTTCCTTCAGAAATGAACTTGTGGTCTGTAAACGCGAGTGTTGAATCACTTGGTGGACTGGCTGAGATTGCTGGGTTCACCTGAGTTTGATTCAGTAGGCCTGGACTAGAACTTTCTATTAGGTTCCCCAGGTCAGGGTGATGTTGCTAGCCCAGAGACATTTTGAGAATCACTGATGATGCAGAAAAATAAACTCACTATCACAATCTTCCCGTTCATCATCTATTTGCTAGAGCGGGCACCAGTAATATCTCCATATGTCCTGTCTCATGCTAGTGGAACCCAAAGGCATCCGCTTGCTCCAGGAACATAAAGAGTCTCAAACCATTAATTAGGTCATGGGAATGACCTAATATAAATGTTACTGGTATTTAGCATATCAAATACGACACAAGCAGCTTGCCAGGCTTGCCGTGTGGGTGGCATACTCTTGTAGTCACCTCCAAATAAAGCATTTACTGATGAACCGCGCAGCTGCTAATGGC
Source organism: Cryptotis parvus (assembly GCA_021461705.1). Lineage (NCBI taxonomy): Eukaryota > Metazoa > Chordata > Mammalia > Eulipotyphla > Soricidae > Cryptotis > Cryptotis parvus. Next base: position 24,772 of record JAJIBD010028127.1, read on the forward strand.
TGCGCAAGCCGGGCCGGGCTGTGATAGTCTGGTCTGCTGGGTGGAGTTCTGATGAGAGGGAAGTCCGGATGTGGAAAATGGCAGCCCCCATGGAGTGGGGGGTCGTCTGGCTTGTTGTGAGGCTCTGCTGGGATGGCAGGCCAGGGCTAGAACCCGCCATGCCTCCCGGGCACCTCATGAGTGGCTGGGCACAGGGAGAGCAAGTAGCAGCTCTGCCCCATATCTGAGAGTCTCTGGTTCAGCATACCTGGACCAGATTGAAAAAAAACTGCTGCAGGGTGGGTGTCGATCCGGGCTGTGATAGTCTGGTCTGCTGGGTGGAGTTCTGATGAGAGGGAAGTCCGGATGTGGAAAATGGCGGCCCCCATGGTGTCGGGGGCGGGGGGGGGGGTGTCTGGCTTGTTGTGAGGCTCTGCTGGGATGGCAGGCCAGGGCTAGAACCTGCCATGCCTCCCGGGCGCCTCATGAGTGGCTGGGCACAGGGAGAGCAAGTAGCAGCTCTGCCCCATATCTGAGAGTCTCTGGTTCAGCATACCTGGGCCGGATTGAAAAAAAAACTGCTGCAGGGTGGGTGTCGATGATCCGGGCTGTGATAGTCTGGTCTGCTGGGTGGAGTTGTGATGAGAGGGCAGTCTGGATGTGGAAAATGGCGGCCCCCATGGAGTCGGAAGGTGGGGGTCGTTTGGCTTGTGAAGCTCTGCTGGGGTAGCAGGCCAGGGCTAGAACCCACCATGCCTCCCGGGCGCCTCATGAGCGGCTGGGCACAGGGAGAGCAAGTAGCAGCTCTGCCCCATGTCTGAGAGTCTCAAGACATAGTGCCGAGACATGATTTGAGCGTAACAGCAATTCTCCAATTACGAAACCACCCCACAACAAACATTCTGGAAGCTAACGGAGTTGGCCATGTGCCTTTGCCTGACATACACTGGCCGGCTCTTCAATCACTATAAGGTGGTTCTGCTCTTTTTTTTTTTTTTTTTTTTTTTTTGCTTTTTGGCTCACACTCAGCAATGCTCAGGGGTTACTCCTGGCAGCGCTCAGGGGGAGCATATAGGATGCTGGGGACGGAACCTGGGTGGCTGTGTGTAAGGCAAATGCCCTACCCGCAGCACTATTACTCTGGCCCTGTGGTTGTATTCTTAAAACAGAGTTAAACCCTTTTAAAGACTCATTCTCAAAATGATTCCATTTTTTTTCCCTGTGATCATCCAAACTAGAGGCACACATACCTTCCCACCCCTATCACTTGAATCCCGTTATTCATCGATTTGCTCAAGTGGGCGCCAGTAACATTTCCACTGGACCCTATCACGTGCCAATGTAGCCCAATGGATTGCCAGGCTCTGCCATGCGGGCGCTATATTCTCATTACTTTGTGGGGCTCTCTCAGAGGGGTCCCACCCTTCTGCCCGCTGGACTTCTGTGAGGCACCATGATTACATTGCCAAGTACTTCTACGACCTCAGTGCCATCAGCCTGGATGGGGAGAAGATCGATTTCAATACCTTCTGAGGCCGGGCAGTACTCATTGAGAATGTGGCCTCCCTTCCCCCCCATACTTGCTGGTAATATCAGAATTCTGAAATTTTTTGTTTCAGCATCTGCAGTTTTCTTGATGCTGTTGACTAGTCCAGTGGAACAAACAAACCTCATACAGAATCTTGTTCAAAGTTTCAAATGACTTAGTGTGAAATCAAAATGCTTACCATGAATGTGTTACCTCAAAAATGCAAACAGGCGAGTTTAGGAACGTGAACTTACAAGAAATATGCAAAACTAGAACACATGAGAGTAAGGGAGAGGACAACCATGACCTTGTTTTAAGACGATCAAGATGCTCCTATTCTACAACATGCTCACTACCTGTTTCTGGTAAACAAGGAGGATTACAGAGCACCAATAACTAGAACGTTCTTTCTATGGACACTGATACAAAAGCAGATCTGAGCAACATGATTTGTCTCAATGAAATCTTTCATAGCTCTTTTCTTCCTAGCTTTTTTTTTTAAAGGAAAACAAGGGGGAAGTTTTAGATTCATTAAATATTAGAAAAACCTGGTATACTTGAGAGAAGACTAGAAAAGGACAGCAATGGGGGGGAGAGAAGATCCACTGACACATATGCTGTAGCACAATTCAAGTTTATTCCATTTGTTCTTGCAACACAAAACACAGTATTATTTAGCATTCAGATATACATGAGCAAGGATAATTACGGGAAACCTAATTGTGTCCAAAGTATTACATTGTGGAAAAAATAAACTCAAATATATATCAAAATGCACAAAGTACTAGTCTTCCTCCATTACTGCTTAGAAAGATGATTGTTCTCCATTTACAAAATAGAATCAGAACAATTAAAATTTTTAAAATTTTGCATGCAAAACACTGCAGTCGCTTATGTAGGAGGGCACTCTCACCCGCTTCTGCTACACAGTCGAGTATACAACATTGCATGAAAGGAAACAGCAGCTCAGTTGAAGTTTTAGAGAAGAAAATCAAACAGATACATATCAATTTAAAACTTATTATTTGGGAAAAATAATAACGCATGAAGGGCCCATTTGCTAGCAGTGCCTACACACGTACCCACTGACATCTCCTGGGTGCCCACTGGACCTGGAGGTGAGCAGTGCAGAGAACTGCTTGGCTAGACTCAGGTGCTGAATCTGAATTACAGGTCTACAGATACCAGTCTGAAGCTGCAAGGGGTGTTCGTTAGTACACCCGATGTAAACAGTCACCTGTTTTTACTTGATATAGTGCATACGAAATGACTTAATACAAAACTACAGAACATGCAAACTTTTTCTGAGATGTTAAATAGTCAGTGGAGAACAAAATTACTTAATCTTTTATTAATGCACATGGTACCAAAAAAGCAGACATGATTTTAGCTTCTTTTTACTCAAAACATGAACATTAAGTGTTGTGAATTTCTCTGCCAAGTGGTTCAGAAATACATTATAAATAACTGAGTTAAAAAAAAAAAAACAACCAAACCATCTTGGTCAGCCTACTCTATGTTTATACGTTATTTCCTTAAGCAATTGCTCCATAATTGTGGGGTTTATAAAATGGCTAAGAAAGATCAGGGAAGGCGAAGTAGCCTCTACTGCATTACAAGGACATCAGGATAAACTGTACAAAGTATCACGTGGTTTCTTGACCAGTGACCGGAGAAAGCAGACCAGGTTCAGGTAGGATAGGACAGTGCACTTTCTGCCAACTACGACAAACCACTCTGAAAGTAAAGGTAAAAATAACCGTGGTGAGGGGAAAATCCAAACCTTCGAATACCATGTGTCAAGAGGTGAAACCAGAGATCTCCAACTCCTTATCACTACACAGAAAGAACGACAGAGTGCCCCATCTCCAACGAGGAAAGCTCCACATTTTCAACTCTAAGAGGCTGCACTAAGACAGCAGTGTTGCCTAACACATCAAAGTACTTAAACCACCGTTCTGTGATTGTTTTCTTCTCGCAGGAAAATTACAAGGCTAAATTATTTATAAGTGAAAAAGTCATAGAATTAAAAAAGGGCTCATGGGGCAAATCACACACACACGCACACATACACCAATCACCAATCAGCAACTGGTCAGTGAGATTTATTAACCAGACTGACTCTTCTCGATACTGGTTAACCCTGCTGTAGAATGCTACATTGCCTTTAGAAAATAATGACTATCCACAATCAGAGTACAAGCCCCTAACCCACCCTCCCACCCCCACTTTTTAAAAATTTGAGGTACATTCAATTATTGCATGATTTGGTTAAGGAAAAATCCTAATATTTTTTTTTAGTAATTATGTGGATGGCAAGTCAAAGAAATCCAAATCTTTTTAATGTAAGATAGCAAATTTAAGGTTCTATGCCTTAAGTTGTACTGCTGAATGAAGTAATATGCGAAAATATATCTTAGTAGCTAAATATTTCTGCAGGCCATAGAACGTGACTTGGGGGCACTGTCTTGAGAACACAGACACTGCTGGAAGGCGATGCGTGATCAGAAATGACAGTACATGGGGAATGGCAAATGTTCAGCAGAAGCCCAGCCACACTCGGAGGAACTTGGTAACACACGTATTTCTGAAGGGAAGGGGTTAAATCTGTTCAAACAGTAAATCTCACCCCAATGGCAGCTTTGGTGCAATTAAATTGTCAGCATCCAAGAGGGGTCTGAGAAAGGCATTCCAAAGAACATTCCTTAATTTTCCAAACATAACTGAAGCCAGTTCATTCAAACCGCAAATGAAGAAAACCCATTGGTTACTGAGACAACGGTTTAGTCCTTTTTATGATACAAACAGGCTTATGGCTATGATTCTATTTTTTTAAATCTCCTTTACTACCAGCAGGAGTTTGAAAGTGTTTCAATGTTATAGAAATGTCTTAAATCTAGAGGAGGGGAAAAAAAGGATGCATAATGGAATGATTTCTCCTTTTGACTTCCAAAAGTTAAGATCTTATAAATAAAGTCAGTTTTAGGTAAAGACTGATGGAACTCATGTGAAAAGGGGAGAGGAAATCCAAAGTTCAGTCATCCAGCAATTTCAGGGTGTGCCCTGCTCACTGTAACTGAGCTTCCACATAAAGCTGAACGTCACTGAGGGGAGATTTGGTCACCAACCACAGGCAGCGCCCTGAGACGCCAGGGAACCCCAATAGAGTGCATCTTAAGGCAGAAGGCTAGAGCTAATTGCTTATCTCAGCACCCTAAGTTTACATGGCGGAGCCACTCCTGCTGGCAGCTCTGGCTACCGAATATGTATAGTTGGCCTTTGTATCATCAGACCCTTGACGCAACCTAATAAGTTAGCTGGGAGCTAAAAAAGGTCAAATGATAACTGGTGTTTTGTCGTGGCTCTCCCTTGGGCATTAGCTGTATATTTTACTAGGAAGGGAAAAGGGGCTGACGAGATCAGGAACCCCAATCAAAGCCTGATCACGGTTTCCTCCCCTTCTCCACAATTATTTTCTGGTAGTCTGATTGGTAATGAATTTCTCTCTCCCCTCACCCCTCTAGACGAACTGAGCTGAAGAAGCTGGCAGATAGAGTGACAGACAGACAGGCAGCAGTGTGAGGCCACAGGAGAGTCGTTCTTCGAGAGCCGTCAGCCCATCTGTCCATCACTGAAGAAGTGCTTTGATTGCCTGGTTGTCAGTGGCTTCGAAGGCAGTTAGTCCATCTGGACCTTTCACAGTCTTATCAGCACCCTGGAAAAGAGAAAAGAGCTTCATCGCCATATGAGCCCCACAAATGAGAGAAAGAAAGGCTAATTATTTGGCACAGGCTAATGTTTGGATAGGGAATTAAAAAATTACTTTGCTAATGGAGTCCATTCTACTGAAGGGGATAAACCCCCAAATGGTTGACAAGGTTATGGATTAAGCTTTAAATAAGCTGCATTGTTATTTCAGGCACTAAAAATTCTAAGCTATAGACACAGCTTTATAGCTCACAATTTGCCAGTAACATGAGCAATACCTAGTTTTCTTTTACACTATCAACCCTAATTAAGTAAACTTTAAAAAAATGAATGTCTATGTTGTATAAAATAGGAAAAACAATTGCTTTTGTTCAAGAAGCAAGCATTATTGTGGAAAATTTTACTCTTTGCTTCCTTACTATGAACTTTTTCAGAAAATTCCTAAAGAACAACTCATGAAACCCAGCAGCAAGTGATTAGGCTGTGACAGGAGGTTCCCTGCTGCAGTGTAGAAGTTCTGGGGCCATTCTGAACATATCACATATAACACAGCATTTCAGTTTGGAGAGTGTGTGCAGAAACCTTTGTGTTTATGTTCTGATCAGTATTCTCTTACAGAAGGAAATCCCCAGGAGAACAGGAATCTTGTCTGAGCTACTGTTCCCTGAACCTTGAAAAGTGCTAGGTGCACAGTGGTAATTGCTCCCAGAGCACTACCAAATCCCTCAAATTCCCAGTATGCTCTATTTAAGTGATCTGTGTTCCCAGCCAAGATTCGGTTACCAAAAAGCCTCCCGTATCTTGCACTTTCCAACTGGACTCTTCTGTTCCGAGGACTGTGGGATGAAATCGTAACTTGATATAAGCAATCCTTTAGAGACCACGTCTAGTCAACAATCACCCATCTCTTCTATTAATCGTTCTTGAATCCTAGGGAATTCTCTCCACTTCTGAATATACTGCGTCAGATCTATACACTCAGGGCTCCACGTGGAATGGATGTCTCACCCCATTTATATGACAAATCTATACAATCATTTGACAATATTTACTGAATGATTGCCACAAAGACACTGTATAAGAGTTGGAGAATCAAAGAAAAACAAGCCTGTCTGCCAGAGACAGAGTGTGGGAGAGACAAATTAACCAGTGTGACAGAGTGGGGTGAGAAAAATAACATTGTGCACAGAGGTAAGTGCCCATAGACCAGAATGGGATATGAGGCTGTGGGAGGAAGTCTTCCTGCATGAGGTAATGCCTAAGCTGGAAGCTTGATGAGCACAGACAAGCTGACTATAAACCAGTATGGAAAATGACATGCTAGGAAACGAGTCCACTATCATGACATTTTACCAACTCCCCAACTTCCTGTCCCCAAGACACACCCCCAAATCCTGGATGAATACGGCCCTCCATAGAATATACAGCATATTTAGTGCTTTTTTCCAGTGTTGCTATTTTTAGATTCCTCAAGGATGAGAACACTGCTTCATATAAATATATAGCACAAAAATGGGAGTATACTGTGTTTATGTGTGATGAAATATGGGGTAATTCACTTGTGTGGTCTTCATAGTTTTCTTCATGTAAGACCTATAAAATCATGTCATCCTCAGACAGACAATTTTATATCATGTATCTAACAGTTCTAAGCTGAACAAGAGTGACCTTGTTTCTGATTTTAGAGCAAAACCTTTTAATTTTCCACCGTCGGGTATGTTAGCTAAGGGCTTATCCTAAATGACATCTACTATGTTGAAATACATTTCTTCTACACCAAACTGTTTAGCACTTACTATGAAAAACTGTTGAATTTTGTTAAATATTGTTTTGCTATTGACAGGATCATGGATTTTATCTTCATTCTATTAACGTGACATATTTACTGATTATGTTGAACCCTTCCTTGCATCCCAGGAATGAATCCCACTTGATCATGGTGTAAAATTCAATGGCGAATTCAGTTTGTAGGCTTTTTATTCAAATTTTTGTATCCGTGTTTGTGAGGTGGTTTGTTTTCTTTTGCCTTGTACAATTCTTACTGATTTTGATCATTGGATAATATTAACTTCTTAAAATGAGTTTGGGAGTATTCTCTTCACTATTTCGGAAAAGTAGGAGAATGACTAGTAATGCTTTTAAAATTTACGAGTGAAGTCATTTAGTATTGGGCAGTGATTCTTCAGGTCAAAATACAAAAACATCGCTTCAATCACTTTAGGGAGAGTTAACGAGGATACCTCGAAGACCACTATGATTAGTTTTATCTGCAATGCTCCCAAAGGCAAGAATCAGGAGATCAACAACTCAGCCCTATTCATTATTTATAATAGATATTCAACCTTACTTTTTACGGTGGAGCAGCTATAGTAAAGGGAACCTAAAATAGCAATGGACTAAGTTAACCCCCTCCCCTACCCCCCCCAAAACAAGTGTACAAAGGCTGCTCTGTGGTGTCAGGTCATTTCAGGACCTAGGTCATCTCTCCCACGCTATCTGTCCTGATGTTTGGGTGAAGCAGCTTCCCAACATCTATGCTCTGCTGGTTGGGGTAACACACAGTAACTGGCTTTAACATATTTTAAGTTGATCTCCTAGTGGAATACAGGAGATCAATTTAGACTGTGTACAATTTAGACTCACAGTCGTTATCGACTGCATGGGAAACTGAAATTTGCCCCCAACGAACGTCCTCTTTCTAAAAAGGCAAATGAAAAAGATTTCCACAGGAGACAATTTACAGCCTCATCAATACTTTCCTGAAAATATTTTGGAGCAGCCAGTAATGCCCAAGTTCAATATCACACTTGAATAATGATTGCAGCTTTACTCTGAATTCATTATAGCCGTATCTCTAACAACAATGTGCTTGCCAAGTTTTCCTGTCTACATCTTGCCTCTCCTTTCTCCCCAGACCAACTTCCCTTCCCCTTTACTATCTCTGGCAGTCTATATATGCAGTTCTTCTCTGGCTCTGGTCTTTGGAATGTCTTACCACTAGCTCTTGATTGTCTGATCCATAATAATGTTCAATCTTTATCCTCACCCTGAATGTCTATCTTGAACTTTAAATACTTGTGTATAAATACTGCCTGATACTTAACTACTCAAAATTCCACAAATACCTAGCACTCGACACTTCCTAAAAAATGCTTTCCTCTATAGGGGCTATTCATGAAATACTGAGGACTGAACTCACAGTTTGTGCATGCTACGGATATGCTCTACCATTTGGACTATTTCTAAGACCCCTCCCCTGGCCCCCCCAAATGACTTTTCCCCTAACAAACCTGCTGCTTTCCCAGTAATCTCCTATTATGGCGACAGGCATGTAATTTCCCATTTACACTCATACTGTCACTTCCCACCTGTTCTGTATGCTTCCACTCCTTTCTGAGTTCAAAATGTTCACACAAAGATTCTAATAAAACAGTCTATCCCCCGCCCCCTCCCCAGCCATCTCTTACATCAGTCTATTTCAGGTCACAGTGATCTGATTCTGAAAATGCAAGACCGATATTACTCATCTACCTGCAAATCTGTGATAGCACCCCTTAGAGTGAAGATAAATAAAACCACACACTGGCACTACCTGCTTGCTCACTATTTAAGAGTTTGATTTCTTGTTAGTCCCTTCTGGACTATGTTGTAGTTATGCTGCACAATTTTACCTTAGCCCAAAGCACTGTGTTCTCAAAGTCACAGGTTTGCCCTGTGACACTTCAGCTTGGCACGCTGCCTCAAGCCTTATTAGAGTTTTAGAAACAAACAGATTTAGCACCACTTCTGGTAAGTGAAGTTGTACTGCCATGCTTATGCACAACGCACTAGGCCCTGGATGCCCGGAACCACACCTGAACCTTTAGAGCCCTACTCTTCACACACAAACCCAGTCACAGCAATCTTAATGCATTTCTTGTTTCACACATTTGACTTCCTATTTACGGAGGATGCTGTTGGAAGGATCCAACCTATTAATCTTTGGATTCCCAAGGCCTTGCACAGCATCGGTAACAGGCAGTCAATAATGTGCATCCAATGAAATAGACTGAGATAGAGACTGTACATACATCACAAAGAACTGGATAAAACAGCTCACAGAGGACAAATTACTGAGATGAGTAGAACACTGTTATGTGAATAGGCTGCCCCTTAGCACACGATACACAATATTTTCAGGTAATTTCTACATAAAAGACCCTTTTGTTCTTGACATCTGATTAGCTTCAGCACTGGCAGGGCTCATCGTCCTATATTTAGAATCTGATTCAGGCGATGGTTTCCTGGTGAAGGACGAAGCCAAGTTAAACCGCTCGTCCCTTACCATTCTAGAGGCACCGCGAGTAACTTCTTGATTTTCAAAGCCACTCTGTTTAAATAACTTCAACACTGGTTTCTAGCTGTCACTACTTCTACCACAGTGTCATAATGTCATCCCCGAACAAGTTTACTTCCTCAATAGGGGAGTTACTCTTTTCCACATCTGACACTTGTTTCCAATCATTTTATACAAGTCAACTATTTATCAACTATTATTTTATAAATTGTAAAATATTAAAGAATGTTAAAATTTAAAGTCGTGCTTTCTCTGCCCTTGAATACTTACAGTGTTGCTAAAAGATAAGATTACATTCTTGTGACTTCATCTTATTGATTACCTTGATCTATTTCTTATTTCACTCAAACCCATTCTCTTTTTATCACCAGTTCTTAAAATGTACAAATGGGCAACTAGATTAGTAACTTTTTTAGGAATGGACTCTTCAGTTATGCGACTGTTTGACAACGGCTTTTTGAGAAGATGCTGATCTTAGGTTAAACTGCCAGTATACAAATTACTCAGCACTTGGTACTGAGCATGGTGCTCACTTGGGCACTTACGGCCGCCCTCTGCCAGAGGAAAACGGCAGGTTTACTCTTGCTCTAATGGCGCTACACATTCGCAGAAACACATTAACATTTTGTTTCTTTGCCATCTCTAAAGGAACCTACATGCTACTTTTGCTGCAGTTTATGACAAAGCCCCATTTTAAATGCATTAAAAAAAAGAAAACACCTTCTTACAACTATCTTGTATATGGTATCAGGGTAAAGTCTGCCTCAGTAAAGACTCATTAAGTATGTGGATACCCCATACTAGCATCTAACAGTCAACACAATGAATGTTAGAATGTTCTTTCCTTTCCCAGCACTTTTCCATATTTAGAGTAATACTGTAGATAAATCACATCAATCAGCTTCACAACAGCTCTGTAAAATGTAACTGTTAAGGTCAGGGAAGAAATCTTCCCAAAGTTTGTAAGGAATTTAAACTAGTCTTAGTGGACATAAGGATGCCAGAGCACAGCAGGGAGGCATTTGCCTTGCACATGGCCGATCTGGGTCAATTCCTGGCAACACATGGTTCCCTGAGCCTGTCAGTAGTCATCCCTACGCACAGAGCCTGGAATAATCCCCGAGCATTGCCAGATATGACCCAACAACAATGAGAGAAAACGGGCACTGCTCATGCAGACAGGTAGAATTCAGTGTGGAAAGACAGGGACTTAGCACCATCTTAAATTTTCAGAATAATTCTGAGACATTAAAGTAATTCCAGTGAATTCAGATATTAGGTGATTTATGGTTATTAGATTATAAAATTAGAACTTCAATCTCATTTTCCTAACTTAATTGCTAAGCTACTCTGCTACTCTATTGTATACGCTGGCTTCTCAAAAGGCAGCACTAATTATGCTCCAGGGAATGACATATACAAACAGCAGCATCTGCTGAGAATGTCTAACTCTACCTACCAGGTGCACTAAGTGTTGTCATTTCTCTTAAAAAAAAAAAACTTATCACTTGCACTCAACTCTTGACAAAGACAGGATGTTGGATGATGGGGCCCAGGTAGTTTAGGATTTTTGCTGTTTATTTACAGTTTAAGCTATTTACATATTCTTAAACCAGGGTTCATGCTAATGAGATCTGTTCCGTGTAAACAGTGATGGAGGGGTGTGGCAGTTACAGGAGTCATTTTGACTGAATTAATAACTTCTGAAATACTATTATAATCTCTACTATGATTTCAGTATTATCTAGATTGGGCACAATTCCTCTTAATACCCACTGGCCCCAGCGTGGGACAGTTAGAATTTACTAGGAGACTACCACCCTGGTTTCGTTGAGATTACTGTTTAAGATTAAAGGATCATACTAGTTTGCCCTCAAGCAGGCGAGCATGACCCTTTTAGTAAACAGAGGACAAGACACTCAGAATCACCCTGGTGCAGATCTAGATTGACCATGAAATGATGATGTGCTTCTCCCCATGAATATACATCAAGATATATTTCTTTATAACAGCACGCTCTCTTCTCTCTCTCTCCTCTCCTCCCTCTCCTCTCCCTCTCCCTCTCTCCCCCTCTCCTCCCTCTCTCCCTTTCCCTCTCCCAGTCCAGTTTTTGACATTTAAGAGATTTAGTCCCTGGCATAATCATTTGCTTAGATCTGAAACAAGTGTGGCACCACCCTACATCTACACCTAGAAGTTGATTTTTGTTGATCTTTGTTGACACTACCCTCCCTCAAGATAGGATAACTTCTGGATATAAAAGGGGACTGATATGAGGTACAGCATTCACTGTGGTGGGAGACTTGGGCCCGAGTGCATGACCGGAGTTCTGACCAAGAGCTAGAGGTCTGGAGAATCCCATTATCTTGGGTTATAGTGGTGGAGCTTGTTTTAGTAAAAGTCATTTGGAACTGTGCTCGACTCGTGAGTTTTGGATCCATTCCCTGCCAGCCTCAGAGGTAGAAGGGAACTCGCTTTCCTGATATTACTGGGGACCCAGTGGCTCCCAGACGCCTCCCCAACCTAGTCTGCCTTCATTTTACTATATGGATATACATAATAGGAAGTAACTATAGTTAATTTTCAGTTCATAGATAATATTCTTAGATTTGTTCTGTCACATAAAACATGGTTTGAATCATATCTAGCAAGTATAAAATACCATTTCAAAATTTCAAAGGAAAGTTCCTGATGAGGGTATGAGGTAAAATCTAAGTAACCTTTCATAGTGTCTCCAAGGTATTCAAATATTAGGATTATGAAATAATAAGTGCATAAAGTTTTAAGTGAAAGCATATCCATACTTTATGTTGTGAAACGTTTGTCACAATTAAGTTAATCTACACCATCTCACAAAGTTAAATATTTTAATCACAAGAAAATATTGCCTGGTAAGAAAAAGTCATTTACTCTCAAATACTCAATACAGTATTATTCAGTATTTCTTTCATAGCAATTGGGTTGAGTCAAGGAAATGGGGTCCACCTCAAGGAAGGGAGCTGAGTGACAGAGAAGTTAGAACCAGAGACAGAAGTCAAAAGGTTTGGACTGATCTGTTGCCTTAGCAATAGAGTGACGAAACTCTACTGTTTATTCATGAGGTGGAACTGACGTTAGTTATATGCAAGCCAAGCACTTTAACCCTGTAATACTTCTCTGGTTCCCAGTCTGAGAACTGTTTCTAGCTCATAATGACAAAAACACAGTATCTTGATCAGCTTATTTCTTTTAATAGAGAAATATTCCTGAAAAAAGGAAACTTCTCAAGAAGTTGGTCCCTGGCTGAGAAATGATATTCTAGCCACAATCTTTACACATCACCAACTGCAAACAGCTAGGAACCAACTCTTTAGAGTAACACTGTTTTAATCTCAATTCTATCACCCTGTAGAAATTTGTCCCTGATATCACAAGTAACACAAAAATACAACAAAAAATTGCCAATTGATCTCACCTTTGACAGAAGCAATTTCACACAGGAAACATGACCTTCATACACGGCAGACAGAAGAGGAGTAATATGGTGTTTATCTGGAGCCTAGGGGAAGAGAAAGAGATGAACCACTTTCAGTTTTTCGTTTCAGGAGCTAGTTAGGGAACCCCTGTAATCTTTACGTTCTGCCTTCCTGTAACAAGATCACTTTACAGAGCCCCAGGTTTCTACCCACTCAGAGAGCACCCGAGGCCGACGCACAGGCACTTTCTCCCTGGGAGTCCCTGAAATGGAGAGAGCAGGATTCTGACCTCAGCTTAGACGTTGCCATTTCCTGTGTCACCAGGAATTTAGCCTCTTGACTCCCCACTATTCCAAATATGCTAGTGGGATCCCGGAAAGGAAGAGATGGTAGGAGAGTCAACGAAGAAGCAAGATCAACACAACACACGGTGTTACCCGAAATGTGAAAACTTTACCGCATTTGCTATCACTGTAACCCATGTCTTCAAACCCTCAAATACCACAGACACAAAGGCAAAAGCCCGAATATGGCTGCCTCTGACCTGTTTTCTACTGTCCTCTGCCCATTAGCCCAAACTAAATGTCCCTACTATCCATTCTTAAGTATGGAACATTTTGTATCATTTCTGACTGCTTTTATTTAAAGTGAGGTTTCCACATTATTTTTATAGGGAAACAATTACCCGAGGCATACGACAGGAATCTTTCGAGAACAATGTTTACATACATTAATATCTGCTCCTTTGAGCAGCAGAAATTCCAGGATTTCCAGCTGCCCACAGTCTGCTGCGTAGTGAAGAGGCTTCCTTCCACCTTCCAGTGTCCGGTTGACGCCTTCTCCCCCTATTGAGAGAAGTCAAATGAGAAAAACATTTATCTGGATACTTGAGTTCAGAGAGGAAATGAGGCAACTATAACAATTTTATGAAAACAATAAAATGTCTTGCAAAGTGAAATAAGTGGTTAAATATTTGAAATTCTGCAATGGTTAACACAGTCTGACTCATTCAAATCATGAAATTTTAGCCCAGTATAAAAAACAGAATGGTTCTAAATATAACGAGATATATCGCTGTGCTCTTATTTCTAAGGCATTCAACCAGTATGTCAATATAAGGGTTCAGAGAGTAAGATATTTATGCAGATGGTAGAACATGGGGTTTAATTCATACCACTTCCCGAACAGATGAAGGGAGACAGTTGTATCACAAGACACTCATATAATTAGCTATTAAGGATTCACTCACTCATTCCACTGCCTGGCAGGCCTATGCAGAGGGAACACTGGTGAGTACAATCACACATGGCTTTTGAGTGCATGTAAGTTATTGTATAGTGAAGGGAAGCCAGTATTAATCAAATAATCCTAAGAGTAAACATAATTTGAAGATATAATGGCTATGAAGAAACGGAATGAAGTGCTGTACAAATACTTGGAAGGTGATGGACTGTGGGGTGAGAGGCTATAATATCATTAAAATGAGCTTCTGAAGTCTCAAGATTTCTTTCCATTCATTGACAATTCACAAAATCTAACTTTAATAAACACAACCATCCTCTCCACGGCCAGAAACAGTACAGCAGGGAAGGCACTTGCCTGGCATCCCATAAGGTCCCCCGAGCACTGTCAGGAGTGGTTACTGTACGGAGCCAGGAGTATGCCATGTGCATTGTTGGGTGTGCCCCCAAAACCAAAACAAACACCCCCTTTATCCTCTCCACTTACTACTTTAGGTTTTGGCATTTTACTGCATGTAATATATCTAATCTCTAAGAGGAGAAAAGCTACATTGTTCCCTTTCAGCTAGGATGATGACTCCAATTTCATTTTTATTTCACTGCAAAATGAAGCCTATTGGTTGTTATTGGTTTGTTAAAGATATAACATAATTATTTATATTTTTACATATTAAAGTATTCTTTTCTCTTAAAATACACCAACTAAGCATTCATTGTATATGTAGGTATGAAATGCTATTTTTCATAATTTTTGGCAAGTGGTTTATGCCTGACTAGTAGTTTAATATAAGTAATTTGATGAGTTGTTTGGGAAGGAAAACCTAATAAATATAACTTATTGCAATGTGAAAGCATGACACTTGAGGGCTGACACTAGGCTTTCCAACTTGATAATGAAATGACATTGCCATCTGAGGAAATGCTTTGTTCTCAAGCACCACTTTTCTAAGTAAATCACCAAGATGTAGCTTCAGTTCTGCTAAGAGTCTTGTGACTGGACGCTTACTGGTGTAATGGTACAGTACTAGGCTTTTTTTTAGAAATTATATATGGTATATTGATTAGTAGTAATAGTTGTTAATGTATCAATAATTAACAGTTATCATGTCCGGCTCGGGCACATCTCTTCGACTCCACCGTTCTCCCTGCATTAACATACACCTCAGAGACCTGGGCCCTACGAAAGCAGGATGAGAATACCATTCGGGTCTCCCAGAGAGGAATCGAAAGAGCTATGCTTGGAATATCACGCTTCACTCAAGTGAAAGAAGGAAGCCAGAGCTCTGACCTCCGCCGCTGTTCCAGAATCAGGGACGCTGTCTCGTTTGCCAAGGCATCAAAAATCAAATGGGCTGGACATGTAATGCGATTTGGAGATGACCGCTGGACTAGAGCCATTACCGACTGGATCCCAGGGGATGTCAAAAGATCATGCGGCCGCCCACCTACAAGATGGTCAGACTTCTTCATCAAGACCCTGAACAAATGGTTTGAGGCTCTTCATATTCCTGAATCAACCAGATGCCATTAGGCTACATTGGCAAGTGATAGGGTCCAATGGAAATGTTACTGGCGCCCGCTCAAGCAAATCGATAAATAACGGGATTCAAGTGACCAGTTATCATGTCCCTAACTGTCGGAGATGCCACCGGGTCACCTACAGTGTCAGGACAGAAGTTCTCTTCTACCTCTGAGGACGCCAGGGGAACAGATGAAAACTCATGAGTCCAGCGCAGTTCCAAAAAAGGCTTTTAATAGTACAAAAGCTCTTCCACAGCAATCCAATATAATGAACTCTAGCTCTGGTCCGAACTTAGACCATATAAAAGAGCCCAAGTCTCCCACCAAGGAGAGAGGATCTCACCCGAGAGGAGTCCTACCCAAAAGAAGGAGCAAAAAGCCAAAAGCAAAAGGCAAAGGGCCTTAAGTCAGTCCCCTTATATACAACAAAGTAATCCAGGGGGTCAGGGAGGTGACAGGGAAGTGTCAAAAGGAACCCTAAACAGAGTGTAGAATGGAGGTGCTACACCCTACTACAGGTTAAACCAAGGACTAATCCCTTCTACTAAGATTATCTCTTATGTAAAACACTGAGAGGGAGAGAGAGAGAGAGAGAGAGACAGAGAGAGACAGAGAGACAGAGAGAGAGAGAGAGAGAGAGAGAGAGAGAGAGAGAGAGAGAGAGCGGTATAAAGTAATACATCTTCATTTCATGAGCTTCATGTAATCTAGATGGTACCCACAAGGTCCTTATTTATTATCTGCACCAGGGTAATTCTGAGTATCTTGTTCTCCATATACTAAAAAGGGTCACACTCGCCTGCTTGAGAGCAAACTAGTATGATCCTTCCTATAATCTTCCTATAGTCTCAATGTAGCTAGGGTGGTAGTTTCCTGGTAAATTCTAACTGTCCCATGCTGGGTGCAGTGGGTATAAAGAGCTGTGCCCAATCTAGAAAACATAGAAGTCTTAGTAGATGTATGTCAGAAGTTACTCAGAGACAAGGTGACTTCTGTAACTGCCACACCCTCTAGCAGTGTTTACATAGAAGAGAGGTCTCATTAGAATAAACCTTGGCTTAAGTAGATTAAGCTGTGAGTGGGCAAAACAGCAAAGCTCCCAAACTAGCTAAACCTGTCATCCAACACCTAACCTTAGGTTCGACATGGAAGCATACAAAAAAAGAACTGTGGACCTCTGACCATAATACTTTAGTTTTTCACTAATTCATATCAGTGGACATGTACTAACTGCTATAGAAACACACAATACTTGCCAAAAAAATAAGCATGCTCCATTAGCCCTGTACTATTCAAACGTTTCTACTGAAGTACTGCTGATAGCGAAGGAGTGAAGTACATGCTTGGCTGAGTCAGAGGGCAGAAACGCAACAAACAGAATATTCATATAACTTATGCACAAAAATGCATGTATAATACACACACACACATGTGTATTGTTATTTGTCTTAATAGAAAACCTACAACCCAGAACTATAGTTGCTGTTTCCTGTGCCTCAATGCCAATAGCAATTTCAGGAATTCTGATCTTGTTTACTCAACAGAATAGAGCAAGGTACGTATAAACATGGACACTTAAGGAGCTGTTAAAGAACACAAGCAACACTCCAAATTCTAATGCAATTTTTATCTACTTGCTGCCACAGATATAGTATGATTACTGAGTTTTTCAGTAACATTTCCTCTTGAGACATTCAGATCAGTAGGTAAGTCATAAACAGCCTTTTATATAAATCTACAATTTACTCTGTATCTACACAATTTTCCAAGAAAGAGTCCATGTCACTTTTCATTTGATTCTCAAAGAGGGCCATGACCATAAGAACCGTGTCTATTACCGCCGACATACCAGGTCCATCCCCTTCCATTACAATGTGCCTTCCAAGTTACCTTGTCTTTTATAACCTACTTATTTTTATTTTTATGAGGGAAAGTAGTAAATAAGTGGATAGAATACCAGACAGAATCCATGGTTCTTATCTCCGCAACCCATCCTGGGGAAGTAACTGCTTGGCAGACCTTTGTTCTCTTACTGTAAAGGGTGCTAGACAGATGTACTCTAAAGGTCTTTGTAGTTTTTTGTATTCTTTATTTTTATGGGGCAAGAGGCATCTGGTGCTCCAGTCAACCTACAACTGCTTCCCCTTACCTCTGGAATCTATGCTCAGACCACAAAAACAAGTAGTTTTAAGACACAGTAGAGAATGTCTATCACGGCACACTTAATTTTATTTTTACACACAAGTTGGATAAAAGATTAAATACAAGATAATGAATGTAAAAATTCAATATATATTTCAACGCCAAGTTCTTTTCTTTTTAAAACTATTATTAGAGTAGTTTTACTAATGAAAGTATGTAAGGATTTAAAAGGTGAAGGAACTTTCTGCTAGAGAAAGACACTGCAATTAGATCCAATTCAGCATCTACTGAGCTACTGTGCTATTTGCTTGAGATAAAATAAGAGGGGATGGCTCTGAAACAGCTTGCTACCTTCTGAAGCAAACCTGTGAATGTCCTTTAACTGAGTACCAAGATACAGAGAAGCCACAATGATAGGAGTGATTATACTTAATTCACTGGCAATTTCTTTTTATCGCAATTATCAGGCATTTGTATCTTGTATTACTTGACATTTAAAGGTTTTTTTGGGGGCAGAAATCACTTTTAATACTCTATCACAACACCAAATATGATACTTTCAGGCCTAACAATTTATGATTGCTAATTGTTATCATACTATAAAATGCTAAATTGGACACTGCATTTAGTAGAATGTCTACTGATTTGAATGCACATGTATATGTTGAGAAAATGTGCCTGGAGAAATTACTGAATTATGGTGTATTAAACAGGTCAACTGGACATACAAAATTCAAACTTGGAAAGTAGCTATCGCATAGTATTGCGCTTTACTGAAATAACATAAGGTACCCAACATATGTAAGCACTCAACATTAACACTACCAAAGGCTTCAAGAATTTTTAGTTTTTGATCCAAGTCATCAATCTTTCAGAATTCAACAAATGCAAATCAAAGTTCCTGAAGCGTAACACTAATCACACCCACACTAATACGTCATCCCCAAATTTCATCTGCTCCCTTTTCACTGAATGTAATAGTCTCATCATGACTCCAGTCATTTATCATTTCATACCACTCACCATCCTGATCCTTTTCACTCTTGTACACGCACTGCTGCTGGCACAACAGCATTTCCCCACTTCTGGGAAACAGCTTATCTTTCTCGGTGTGGTAGCCCCACTTCCACTCATGTCTTGATCCACCAAGGTTTTTTTTGGGGTGGCTGGGGGCAGGGTTGGGCCACACCTGGGACACCCAGGGCTTACTCCTCACTTTGTACTGAAGTGCTGCTCTCAATAGGGTTCCAGGAACAATATGCAATGTAGGGGATTAAACTTGGGTGGGCCCCTGTACAAGGCAAACCTTAAATACTGTTGAAATGTTTAACAAAAAATTACATAATGAGAAAAAAAGGCAGAAGTGAGGTGGGGGTGAGCACTGAGTCATACCCAGCAGCGCTCAGGGCTTACTGTTGGCTCGGCGGTCACTCCTAGCTGGCTTGGGAGGCCATATGGGTTGCTGAGGACCCTACCTGCTGTACTTCTCTCCAGCCCATTTTCTGAATATAATTTTTAAAAAGGTAGAGTTCTAGGAGTTGGGATGGGCTACCTCCCCCCCGACTTCCCTATACTCCTCCAAGACCTGGCAGTCATCCTCATGAAAGCTCTTCTACCAGCTTCACAGAGACCCGTAAATAAATTGGGAAAGAGATCAAAAGCTGCAGTTAATCTTGGACCTGCGCAAAGCTGAACAGACTGGTGTACATCCAGAGGGGGCAGGTTTGCCAGTGCCCACTCAAACAAAGCTCCTGGCAGCCACTTGCTCCCACAATCTCAAACTGCCACCATGCCTCGGCTAGACTACACCATCTTGGGATGGACCTCACCGAGATATTAACTTGCTGAAAATTCGGTATGTGGTTTTGTGAGTGAAAATCTCCAGGCTTCTCTTGGAGTTAGGATGAGTACCTCCCCTACCTCCTGTACTTCTGAAAGCCTCAGCAGTAATGTCTACACCCCAAAGCTGCCACACAGGTAAAAAAGCTACTTCAACTGTACCATGGAGATGAAACTACTGAACGGCCTTGAATAAACACGATGACTTCTTGATAATGGAACTGCAAACCATAATGGAGAGGGAGGGGGAGAGAAGGGGAAGAAGAGAGAGTGGGAGAGGGAGGAGGAGGACAGAGGGGAGAAAAAGGGGGAGAGAGATAAACAGAGGCATACTGGGTGGGGAATGGGTGTTGGATTACTGTATGATTGAAAGAAAGCAAATTGGGAACAGCTTTGTAATTTTTTTTTAAATAAAAGGTTAAAGAGGACACTTTATCCATATTCTTTGAATGTTTCAGTAAACAGAATTCTAAAGATAGCTAGATTCTTTCATATATATAAAATCCATACTCAATCTGTTAATAAAAAAAAACTGGTCATGCACAGATAATTCAGTTAAGTAAAACATTTTAACCAGCCCCCCCTTTTTTTTTTAACTTTTGCTTTTTGGGTCACACCCGGCAATGCTCAGGGGTTTCTCCGGGCTCTGCACTCAGGAATCACTCCCGGAGGTGCTCGGGGGACCATATGGGATGCCAGGGATCGAACCGCGTGCAAGGCAAACACCCTACCCTCTGGGCTATCGCTCTGGGCCCCTTTAACCAGCCTTTTTAAAGTTACTTATGAATATTCTTTCACAACACTAAACATGTAACTACTTCAAATTATTTACCATGTGGAATGTGAAACTATATCAAAGGACTTCATTGTTACGCTAACCCCATCATTTATTTACACACTGAATGGGTCTTTTATGCATCCACGACTTTACAATGTCATGTACCAGTCATTTAGAAAATATTTGTTTACCAAGTTACACAGATCTTCCAAATGGTCACAAATACAATATAAGAACAGTCGTTGGTATTTATTTCCAACCTCCTGACAAAAAATCTTTAATTCAAGACCTTACTCTGGATATAAATAAGTGTTCCGGAATTTGAATTTTATCTTAAGTCAAATCTTACCATTGGCAATAAAGGCTGTTACTTTTCTAGAAATGACAGATTCACTCAATTATTTTCAAGAAAATGACTGTCAAATATCCAAGTTTGAAAAGTAAAATAATGTCAGCTTCCTCCCCAATAAAAATGGTATTCCATTTTTTAAAAAAGCAGCTAGGCAATCTTCTAACTCCAGCAACTGGAGTGGCGCTTTATGAACACTTTCCATTTCTTTATATAGAATAAAAAAGTGTATTCCAATTTTAATGAAAGTTTTTAGTGCTTCAAAAAGAGCATTCTGAGTGAATTCACATTCTGAGTTGATTCACTAAGCAAGAGCAGGTGTGTGGGAGGGGGTGCTCCCAATGACCATCAGTTTTACAGTCTGTTCCCCTGGCTCTGATTCACAACAGCAGTTTCACTCACTTTTGCATTTACAACATCAATAAACATACCGTCATAGTGAAGAGTTAATGAAGTCAGTATACTGTGAAAACCATTTCCATCCGGAATCATGAAAACGCCTCAGGGATCTACAGCACTTTGCTAAGTGTTGCTCCAGTAAACAGAAGAATTGAAAATTGTGAGAATGTGAAACCAAGGCACAGGATGATAAAAAGTGTTTCTTAAGAAAATAAAAACCAGTGGTAGACGGACAAAATTAAGTCTTCAGCCAGAAACCAAATGCTGTGTACAAACACACACACACATGCACATATATTTTTCTTTTTTCCTTTATTTGGGTCACATCAGGCGATTCTCAGGGATTACTCCTGGCTCTGCTCAGGGGACCATACGGGATGTCAGGGATGAAAGCCGGTGGGCCCTGTGTAAGACAAATGCCCTTTCCACTGTACTATCACTCTGGACCCTAAAATAAGTATTTCTTAAATGAAATGCTATGCAGAAACATAAATAAAATGTAAACAATTTTTTTTCTCCTCAAATACTTACTATGTGCTGGGTACTGCTGAATTATCTGACTACTGCATGAGCCAGTAACACTACTCCAGTTTAAGGAAACTGAGGCACAAGAAGAGAACTCACCCAAGTTCTGTATTTTGTTCATTTGGGGTCTGGGCACACCCAGTGGTGCTCAGGGGTCACTACTAGGTGGCTCGGAACCATGCATGTGGTACTGCTGACGGAACCTGAGACAGCCGCATGCAAGGCAAGCACCGCACCCACTTGCTGTCTCCCTGGCAGACCATGTTTACTGAGTGAAGGTAAGTGTGACTAATTCCATTTACTTCAAATCATATGTATGTCCATATATAGTTCATGAAGTTTCAGAGAATATATTTTATTTATAGTTACATATTTTATATATATAAAATATATTTTTATTTATAGTTCTCTAAAGAGAACAGTATCAGGTTAATTTCACTCTTTCAATTTCAATATTCTATTTGTAAAATTAAGTAATCAAAGCAACAAAAGGTATTTTTGTTTAAAAAAACTAAAACAAACTAAATACAAAATTCAGACTAACATTTTTTTCCTGATGAAATTTATATTCCAGTAAATCTAAAAAATACCTTTTAATACTTTTCTAGTAATATAATCACTTGATCACTTGATCACTTGAATCCCGGTTATTCATCGATTTGCCTCGAGCGGCGCCAGTAACATTTCCATTGGACCCTATCACGTGCCAATGTAGCCCAATGGCATCTGGTTGATTCAGGAATATGAAGAGCCTCAAACCGTTCCTTCAGGGTCTTAACAAGGAAGTCTGACCATCTTGTAGGTGGGCGCCACGTGATCTTTTGACATCCCGTGGGATCCAGTCGGTAATATAAGAAGCCAAGAATATTAACTCCTACAGCTGAGAAAAAGTAAATTCAAAGTCTAAAAAATGCAAAAAAATTTAAATTGGTTAGCTATGTGAGTAGGTTCAATTATCAAATTTTAAGATAATGAAGCCTCAGGGGCTGGAGTGATAGTACAGCGGGTAGGGCGTTTGCCTTGCATGTGGCAGACCTGGGTCTCGATCCCCAGCATCCCATATAGTTCCCTGAGCACCACCAGGGAGTAATTCCTGAGTGCAGAGCCAGAAGTAATCCCTGAATATTGTTGTGTGACCCAAAATGGAAGGGAGTGCTCAGATTTTTTTAAAAAACAAAATTTCAACCAGAGGCTGCTACTGAAACACATCCGAAAACAAAGTGATGTGAGAAAATGTAAACCATAAAGGAATGGACAAAAATAAAAAAAATACTAATTCAAAGCAAAAAACAAATGGGAAAAGTTTTTGATTTTACATTTAAAAAATGTACAATGTACACATAGGGCTGAGGGTGACAGTTCAACAGGCCAAGCAGATATTCTGTATGCAGGAGGCCTGGGTTCAATCTCTGGCCTACACGGCTCTTGGGGGCAAAAAAGGGTGCAAATTAGTTATGAATTTTGGTCTGAAAAAGAGCAAGAAAACAATGACAAAAGCACTGTAGTGATGAATCATCACAATCATTAGAGTCTCTGGCAGGTAGCATATAGCAGACATTAATAATTAATGAGACTGAATTAGTATATATCAACCTTTAGACTCTATGTAAATTACACCTTTGACTTCTGAATATTAACAAAATTGGATTATAGTATCACCTCAATACAGTCCAGAGTTGAAAAACTTATAGAACCCTTTTTCTAAATCTAACACCAAAGCAAAACCGCAATTTAGCATGACTTTAGTGTTGGATGACAGGTTTAGCTAATCTGGGAGCTTTGCTGTTTTACCCACTCACAGCTTAATCTACTTACATGTTCTTAAGCCAAGGTTCATTCTAATGAGATCTCTCCTCTATGTAAACACTGCTAGAGGGTGTGGCAGTTACATAAGTCTTGACTCTGAATAACTTCTGACTTATTATACATAATGTGGGTATCTAGATGGTACCCACATCTAGATGGTACCCACATATAATAAGACTTCTATGTTTCCTAGATTGGGTACAGCTCCTCTTTATACCCATGGCACCCAGCATGGGACAGTTAGAATTTATCAGGAGATTACCACCCTGGCTACCTTGAGACTATCTTTAAGATTATAGGAAGGATCATACTAGTTTGCCCTCACACAAGCAAGTGTGAAACTTTCAGTATATGGAGAACAAGATACT
Organism: Cryptotis parvus; assembly: GCA_021461705.1. Classification (NCBI taxonomy): domain Eukaryota; kingdom Metazoa; phylum Chordata; class Mammalia; order Eulipotyphla; family Soricidae; genus Cryptotis; species Cryptotis parvus. The sequence goes on from JAJIBD010028127.1 coordinate 48,746, forward strand.
CAGAATCACCCTGGTGCAAATAATGAACAAGAAGGACCTTGTGGGTACCATCTAGATTACATGAAGCCCATGAAATTAAGATGTATTACTTTACATCAGCCCCTCCAGTGTTTTACATAAGAGATAATCTCAGAAGAAGGGATTAGTCCTTGCCATACTTTGTTTATACCCTGTAATAGGGTGTGGAACCACCCTTCTACACTGTTTAGGATTATTTGTTAACAAGACCCTCCCTGTCCACAGATAGGATTACTCTGGTGTATATAAGGGGACTGATGTGAGGCCCATGCCTTTTTTTCCTGCTCCTTCTTTTGGGTAGGACTCCTCTTGGGTGAGATCCTCTCTCTTTGGTGGGAGACTTAGGCTCTCTTGTATGGTCTAAGTTCTGACCAGAGCTAGAGTTCTTACATTGTATTGGATTGCATTGGTAGAACTTTTGTACTATTAAAAGCCTTTTGGAACTGTGCTGGACTCAGTTTTCATCCGCTTCCCTGGCGTCCTTGGAGGTAGAAGAGAACTTCTGTCCTGACACTGTCCGGGACCCTAGTGGCATCCCCGCCATTTTAGCATGACACAACAGGACAAAAAACAAAGGGACATCAAAAACAACACGTCACAAAGTCACCCAATATTAAGTAACCTAAATTACTGAAGTAAGAACTTGATATTAGACTATTCTGAAAAGATAAAAATGGTAAATTATTATGTTCAAACTAAAAATAAAGCTTATGCACAGATCTAAAATTGAAAAACCAAATGAGATATTATGATGGATGATTAATTCTAATTACATTCTAATTAAATTAGTCACAGTTCTCTTGTTTTACATTCACACTTTAAAAACACTTATATTTGGCCAATCTTGAAGCAAAAATGAATTTGTTGTTGTTTTTGGCCATGCCATTTCAGGCTTACTCCTGACTCTGTTCAGGGATCAGACCTGGAGGACCGGTCATATAAGGATTGAATTTCGCCTGGTTGTGTGCAAGGAAAGATCTTTACATGCTGTACTACTTACTGCTTTGGCCCAAGTAAAAAAATTTTAAAGCATACTAATTCTGATCAATTTTCATATTAGCTGAAAAGTAGTGGCAAGTTTTACAAATTTAAGATTTAAAAAAACTAGAGGCTTCATTCAAATACCTACTTTTCCTATCTTGTAAAATTCAATACTAATAGAGCTCATTTAACATAGTTCTCAACGCTTAAAAATCCAATATATAATGTGTGTATATATTACTAACTCCAGGTAAGTACTTGAAAATTTTTAAGTCTCATTTTCCTGATTTGCCAAAAAAAATTTTTTTAAAAAATTTTTTTGTTTTGTTTTGTTTTTTGGGTCACACCTAGCAGTGCTCGGGGACCATATGGGATGCTGGGGATCGAACCTGGGTTGGCCGCATACAAGGCAAATGTCTTTGCTGCTGTGCTATCGCTCCGACCCCTTCATTACTTTTTAAAGTCAACCTTTTAGGGGCTGGAGATAGTACAGCAGGTAAGGCACTTGCCTTGAGTACAGCTTACTTGGACTTGATCCAAGGCAACATATACAGTCCCCAGAGCATCACTGGGAGTGATTCCTAACGCTGGGTGAGGCCCAACACTTCTCCCACCCAATCAAATTAAAAAGAAAATTATACCCTCCTGATTTAACAAGTTGTTCATTATACAATTGTTACAGGCATTAAATGTTCTAACATCGACCTACCACCAGTGAGCCTAGTTTCCCAAAGGACCTCTACAGAAGTTCCTAGTTTCCCACCCACCACCCCAGCCTGCCTCTTTGCAGGCACAATCATATTTACTTCATGTTGCTACAACGCAAATGCAATTATCAAATCTTAGATAAGAGCAAATTTGTGGTAATTTGCGTCTTGCAATTATATTACATTGGTGGTCTTGGTGGTCTTCTATGCAACTTTCCAATCAGATTTGCTGTGATCCTACAGGACTGATAGTAACTATGAAAATGAGGTATGCAGTTGCGTGGTCCACGAGCTATAAATCTAGAACAATTTGGTGGCTTCCCAGTTTGAGGAAGTTCAGTTCTGGAGCTGTACCTTGAGGTGGTAAAGGGAATCTGCCCACCCTCATTTTGAGAAAGGCCCCAGGATTCTTCCCAGGTAGACCAATCAAATTAGTATAACAATTAAGAAAATGGCTAATTAGTATAAAAAATTGAGAAAATAACAAAGGAGAATAATTTGTTTTTCCGACTGAACACAATTACTGCTCTACAAGTACAGCTTCTGGAAGTTTAAGACACAAAGCAACAGTTTAAACTGATGACTGAAACTGATTTCAGGGCCAGAGTGATTGTACAGGGTGCTTGCTTGCCTTGGGTTTTAATATCTATGGCAGACCTGGGTTTTAACCTCCAGCACCCATATGGTTCCCTGAGCCCCACCAGTAGTGATCCCTGTGTGCAGAATCAGGAAAAAGTCCTGATTACTGGAGGGTGTGTAACCTCCCTCACTCTTCCCCCAAAAACACTGATTTCAAGGGGTTCGTATTGTATCTCTAACACTGTCAAACACAGAGGTCATGACAAAGTGGGTCACTTAGTATTTCTTTTCTACGTCTCACTCTTCCTTTCACCCGATTTTCCCAGTTTTCAATCTCTGCCTTCTGAGATGTATTAAATGAAGACACTTATAAATATGTGACATATGGTATTGGTTTCAGATTTCTTGTTCTTAATGGTGAAAGCTTTTTTATGCATTTCTGAGTGTAATTTAGAGGGGGATATTCACTATACCCAGTACTTTTCCCTCCAAATTTTATTTCATCAAAGCACCATGCGTATAAAATTATTCACAGTTGAGATTTTTGACATACAACGTTCAGTCACCGGTCCCTCCACCAGGTTCAATTTCTCTTACTAGTGTTCCCAGATTCCTTCTCCTTCCTGCCCCACCTCCCACACCTGGTCCTGTATGATATCACCCACATGCGGTATTTAGAGTAACTGGATGAGGAAATGCAATGGTTTAAAAGGGGAATGCCTAGATCATCCTTGGCCCAGAGCATAGGGAGAAGAAAAGAATCAGAATGAAGGGGAAGGGAGAAGAGAAACAATGGGGGCAGGGGTCAAGAGGATTAAGGTACATTGGTGGTGTTAAGGAATAACGGAACTAAATATCCAAACCACAGGGTCAACAACACTGAAATCACAAGACTCACACTTTTATAACCAAACTTAAAAGGTGCCGGTACTTCTTAAATTTCTCTGACACAGTATCAAGTTCATCTGAATAATTAACATTCAAATAAGTTGGCAGGGACCAGGAGAGAGAATACTGTGGGCAGAGTGCTTGCTTTAGCAGGCAGTGACTTGGGTTCTGAGTCAATCCCCTGGCACCCAATATGGCCCCCTGAGCACCGCCAGGAGTGATCCTTGAGTACCGCCTGTATGACCCAAAAAGTAATGAAAAGCAATATAATAGGACAGCATTCTTATTTCTAAAAGACAAGGTCATCTGTCTCCTGCACTTTTATTTTTAGGCCTTTCTGCAGGTGAGGCAGAAAAAAAAGCCTAATTAAGTCTCTTCTTTATCTCTACAAGATAATATACACTTTGCTACAAGGGAATTCTAAAGCCTAAGAACATATTGTACTGTCACAAAAAAGCCAGTGTCCTCAAAGTGGCTCAACAAACAGTTGACTAAATTAGCATTTGTGTGACCATTTTAAGGCACAGCAAAGTAAATGAATACCATATGCCTGAGTTTCTAGAATGTTCTCAGAATGCTCAATTAAAGTATTGAATTTAACAAATTCTATGGAACTGAATCACTGTCCCCAATAATCCAGTTTCAGCCAAGTATAATTTATCCCTACTCAGAACTCCCAATTTCTCAGGACTGTGACATTTTACTCTGGAAATGGCAGAAGTCTGAAACTAGATGACATGTTCCCTCATTTCCTAAACCCTTTCTGTGTCCTGCTCTCTCCTTTTCCTAGCCCTCAAGATTAAAAGACGTTACCTTAGGCTGTTTTGTCATAAAGACTGAAGAACATCATTGTGTGGGGATATTAGTGTATGCAACTATCCAAGGTTTATCAATCGATTACAATATTTCAGTGATTAAAATGTAGAATCTACAATGGGCACACAGAGGTAGTGATACAAATGGTAGTGATACATCTGGGACTTTAAGCATAGAAAACAAAGGGAGGGTATGCAAGGGAGAAGATTTGAGAAGGATAAAATCAACTTTACTAATTTTCTAAAATACTAACAGTAAGAGTACTAAAGACATCAAATTTTCAATGTGAACTTATTTCAAAGCAAGAAGCAGTAATATCTATAACAAGTAATTACTGATGGATCCCACTTAGGAAATATATGGCAACATAATCTATGAACTCTTCGTTGTGCTCCGAGTAAATTTCTAATTATTAGTCAAAGTCTCCGCAGACATGGGGCAGAGCTGCTACTGGCTCTCCCTGTGACCAGCCGCTCACGAGGCGCCCGGGAGGGATTGTGGGTTCTAGCCCTGGCCCACCACCCCAGCAGAGCCTCGCAACAAGCCAGACGACCCCCCCACTCCATGAGTGCCTCCATTTTCCACATCCGGACTTCTCTCTCGTCAGACCTCCACCCAGCAGACCAGCCTATCAGTGGCCGCGCCGCTCATCAATAAATGCTGGACTTAGAGATGCCTACAAGAGTATGCTACCTGCACGGCAGAGCCTGGCAAGCTACCCGTGTTGTATTTGATATATATGCCAAATACCAGTAACAATTATAGACTCATTCCGGAATGGATTGAGGTTCTTTATGTTCCTGGAGCATGCAGATGCCTTGGTCTCTACTATCATGAGACAGGACATATGGAGATGTTACTGGGGCCCACTCGAGCAAATCGATGATGAACGGGAAGACAGCGATACAGTCAAAGTCTACACCAGACTGATCCCATCCAGGTGAACATCTTCTAAAATGTAATGGATCCATTACTTCAGACATGTTCCTGATTGAGATATTTTTACTGGTAAGATTATTATATCACACAATTGGCACGACAATGACAACTGAGATTCTGGTTAAGAAAAAGAAAACAAACCTCACAGTGAAAACTAGAATATATATTAAGAAGAACTAAAGCAAAATTTTGAGTTCTCCATGCTCATTACATCTATTTCTGTCTCCGAGATTCTTAAGCTAGGGTATTTTAAGATCATAAAAGTAGGGGCCAGAGTGATAGCCCAGCGGGTAGGGTGTTTGCATTGCATGCGGCCGGCCCATGCCGGCCTGGGTCCTGGGTTCGATGCCGGCATCCCATATGGTCCCCGAGCACCACCAGGAGTAATTCCTGAGTGCAGAGCCAGGAAAAAAACCCTGAGCAGGTGTGACCCGAAAAGAAAAAAAAAAGTAGATGTTCAGGACTGCAGCTAGGCTTGATCACTGGTACCTCATACAGCTCCCGGAGCACACCAAGTTACTTTGTGCAGAGCCAGGAGTAAGCTCTGAGCTCTTCCAGGTGTGGTTCAAAAAAAAAAAGTATGTTCAAATTGTAGGCGCATGCTCATTAAATTACTTAATGAACAGTACTAATGAAAGTCAAAGAAATAAAATGTGAATGAGGGGCTGGAGAGAGTTCAGCAGGTCGGCCTTGCCTTCCTGCAGCAGACTCAGGTTTGCTCCCAGTCATCCCATATGGTCCCAGCAGTAATTCCTGAGTACACAACCAGAAGTAAGCCCTGAGCATCATGGGGTGTGACCCAAAGAAAACCAATAAATAACTAGAATAAAAATTAGCACAAACAGAATGAAGTGTTTTCAGGCAATGTAAGCGCTAATATCTACCTTACTAACAAAGGAGTTCCGAATCTTATTGCATATTCCTCTATATATCTACACAGAACTTTTGACCAAGGCATTTTTCTACTTTGGTCATTGAACTGGTTTTATATATCCTACGTATAAACTATGTACTTTTTTTTTAATCTTTTGGAAAATTGAAAAGCAATTTAGGGTTTTTCTAATTGAAAATAGCAAACATGACAAAATTTACTGGTGGTTTAAGAGTAAGAATTTTTTCAATGACTGTAAAATCCAAAAAAAACACTAAATAGTATCAATTTGGGAAAAAAATTAATATAAAAGTTTCATTTCCAATAAACTAATTCCTAATTCTATAACTCACTATATCCCCAGATATTTTGTTGTCTGGGAAATATCTGTGTCCTGATCCATTGATCAACAATTCAAAGTCTACAGAGGTAAATAAACACAGGATGGGGAAGAAGAGAGGAAAGAGAGAGAAGGGAAGGGAAATTTCATCCCTAAATTACGTCAGGCATGAGCTCCAGAAACCATTGCACTCTGGGATGGGGCACTATTTTCTTGGGGATTCTGATGTCATATGCCAATAACAGCTCTAGTTCGCTTCTTCACAACTTTTATTCATGTCAGAACTGCTTGTTTCATAACTTCCAATACTATCACAGAAAATAATGCAGAAGTAAGCTGATTTGAACCCTTTGTATTTTGCTCAGAAACTTAGATTAACCTCAACACACTCCACACACACCATAATTATGTGCATTTATTAATTTTGAATGAAGTGTTGGGGGCCTTCTATTTCCAATCTTGTATCTTCTTCAGTCTTAAAAACTTGTTTCTTAATTCAAACTTGTATGTGCTCTGTATTCTACTCTAGTACTTAAACCTTTTATTCCCCTATGTATTTTGAGATTCTGAATGATTTCAGCATAATCACATGAATCAGTCAGATCTTGGGATAAGATCTAACCCTGGTGGCGCCTCCACTTATTAGTAAATAATCTCAGAAGTTAATTTCCATTGTGCTTTTTCCATTTATAAAAAGTGAACAAAGCCTAGACAGAATACTATGAGGATTAAATGCATATTTAAGTAGATCTAAATAGATGTTAATTTATTTTGCAGACCATACCTGACATCTGTAGATAGGAAAGGGGACCATTGTTCCCTTTGTCCTGCATTTTAAATGAGATGTTGTATCATGTTTATTTCCATATACTGCAACCCAAATGACTTTTTTTGACCTTTAGTCTCTTTTTATATAGGGATATACTTTCTTAGCAAATTTATATAGCTGCTAAGCTTGATTAATATGCCATTAATTAAAAAGGGAAATAAATGATTCAGAATCCATGCAAGCATATTTGTATATGCTGCTGATAGACCCTAATGAAAGAAACTTATGCTCTCACTCATTGTAATAGTCCCAAGCCTACTGAAAACACCTGCAGCACTGTCGGTTCTCAAATGGTATTTACTGAGTGAATTATGAATGAGTCAGTGAAACTGCTAACCGGAGTTGGCAATCAAGCCAAGTCACAAGACTGGCGTTACAGCAAGAGAGAGAATTCTGGAACACTTTTAGTGAAGGATGACGACTGATCGTTGAAATTTTGCAGAATTCCCTTTCAGTTAAAACACAGAGTTTGAAATTATTTTTTTTCCCTTTTTTATAAGTAATATCTTACTTTTCTAGAACAGCCCTAGGCCTTTGGACTTAATTTTACCATGGTGGTTCTATGCTTCTTCCAATGAGAATTTCATTAACTCTCTTCTTTCAAGTGCCTTATCCACATATGACACCCCGAAGCCTTGCTTTTCCCTGTTCAATATCTTTCAACCATTGAGATGTCTACATATATTTTGGAAATGCTGATTCCCAAACGAAGTTTGATATCTGAGCATGCCTATCAATAGTTTTACATCTCAAAAAAACAAAAAAGAAAAGAAAAAATATTCAACCTGTCTTTTTGGGTTTTATTTTAGGCCATTCTTAGCCGGGAGCCCATATTTGGTGCCGAGATAGAACCACAGTTGGCTCTACAAGGCAAGTGCCTTAACTCTCCAGCCCATCTGCTATCTGTTTTCATGAAGAAAGTTCGAATTACACTTACGTGCACTAGTTTAGTGATCACCTATGGCTGCTTTTGCGTGACTGCAGAGATAGTTGGGACAGAGACTAAGGCTCTCAGGGAAGGATCTACATGCAGATCGCACCAGAAATATGCATGGTACAGTAACAATGAATTAGGCACTGCTAACATTCACTAACTCAAGAAAATGTGACCCAGGTATTATTCTAATTCGGAACTACAGATAAAAAGCAGAACACTTTCAGGTTGTTTTTTTTTTTACAGGTATCCTACGCAATGCTCAGGGGCACATGGAACACTTGTGACCACAGTGAACTGGTGGACAGTTTAATCACTGGGTTCACGAGGTTACTCCCAGAGGGTTCAAGAGACCTCTAAGGCAATGCTGAGCAGTGACTGGGGAAGAACACGGTATGCACTCAGCATGCAAACCATGTATCCTAGGTCTTGGAGCTAAGTTCCAGGCCCCTAAAGTTTTAGTTTGGTGAATTTATTGTCATCAAAATAAATGAAGTTACAGGATGAAAGTCATATGCAAGCTACGAAAATGCAAAGGGAAAGTATGGCTACTCTTCTATAACGGGCTTTAAAATAACAACAGGTTGAGGAGATAGCTCAAGTGGTAGAGGACAGGTCTATGGAGTGTGAGCTCTGACTTGGCACAGCCCCCCCTTCAAAGCAGTGCTAGGGCTCTTGAAGCTCCTGAACACTGCAGGGCCTGGGTTTTACACCATTAGATTTATACCACTGAGCTGAGCATTGCCCACCTGTAGGAGGACAGGTCTAGCTATTCTGGGAGTTTTGTTTTGCCCACTCCCAGCTTAATCTATTTAAGCCAAGGTTCATTCTAATGAGACCCTCTCTTCTATGTAAACACTGCTAGAGGGTGTGGCAGTTACAAAAAGTCACCTTGATTGAATAACTTCCGACTTATACATCTACTAAGACTTCTATGTTTTCTAGATTGGGCAAAGCTCCTCTTTATACCCACTGCACCCAGCATGGGACAGTTAGAATTTACCGGAGACTACCACCCTGGCTATGTTGAGACTATAGGAAGAGTATAGGATGGATCATACTAGTTTGCTCTAAGCAGATGAGTGTGACCCTTTCAGTACAGGAGAACAAGATACTCAGAATCACCCTGATGCAGATAATAATAAGGACCTCGTGGGTACCATCTAGATTACATGAAGCTCATGAAATTAAGATGTTTTACTTTATATCAGCCCTCTCTCTCTCTCTCCAGTGTTTTACATAAGAGATAATCTCAAGATTAGTCCTTGGCATAGGACTTTGTTTATACCTGCAATAGGGTGTGGCACTGCTCTTCTACACTCTGTTTAGGGTTTTCTGTTGACAGGACCCTGCCTGGATTACTTTGGTGTATATAAGGGGATTGACTTGAGGCCCCTTGGCCTTTTCCCTTTCAGCTTTTGGCTCCTGTGGCTTTTTGGCTTTTGGCTCCTGCGGCTTTTGGGCTTTTGGTCTTTGGCCTTTTGCTCCTTCTTCTGGGTTGGACTCAGCTCGGGTGAAATCCTCTCTCTTTGGTGGGAGACTTAGGCTCTTTGGTATGGTCTAAGTTCGAACCAGAGCTAGAGTTTGTTCATTATATTGGAGTACTGTGGAAGAGCTTTTGTACTATTAAAAGCCTTTTTTGGAACTGCACCGACTTGTGAGTTTTCATCTGTTCCCGGGGTCCTCGGAGTAGAAGAGAACTTCTGCCCTGACACTGTTGGGGACCCCAGCGGCGCTTCCCCGACACCCACCCTTCTAGGTGCGGCCTTTATTAAAAGCTAATCTGGGCTGGAGAGACAGAACAGAGGGGCAGGCACTAGCCTTGCACATGGTCAACCCGAGTTCAACCTCCAGTACCACATACGCCCCCAAGAATCACCAAGAGTGATCTCTGAGCAGAGTCAGGAGATAGCCTTGAGCAGAGGCAAGTGCAGCCTCCAAACCAAAAAATATAATAAAACAAAGTGCTCTCAAAGGACTTGGTCTGCAATTAGAAAGCTTTCAACTTTACTGATTTGTTGGTACACATGCTTTTATACCATTGTAAACAATGTGGCAATAAGTAAAGGTTTCAATGTTCATAAATACCATTGAAATGGTACTGATTCTGGTAAGGAAACAAGCATAAAAATTTATCTTTTGTTTTGGGGCCATACCAGGTGATGCCTAGGGGCTACTCCTAGTGGTGCTTGGAGGACCAGCTGTACCAGAAATAAAACTGGGCATGAACTCAAGCCACATCTTTGGCCTAAGCTATCTTTAGTGTTTTAAGACTATAGTTTTTAAAACCTTCACTGAGAACTGGAGAGACAGAACAAGAATTAGGTGTGAGTCCACCCTAGCACCACACCGCCTTCCTGCCAACATGCCAAGAATGGCCCTCATGGCCCTCAGAACTGCAGGGCTCAGGAAGCTTCAAAGGTGATAGAGAATCTGAGTGTCGCGCCAAGGTCACCTGAGCACTGCTTGGGGTTATTCCTGGTTAAGTGCTAGGAGTTAACAGCCCTCTGAGCTAAGTCCTTGGTCCATATCTAACTATTTAAATAATAGTAGACCAAAGTGAACTTCAAGTTAAAGGCTGCACTTATAATTATTGTGAAGGTCTCTGATTCTTTAATGTAATATGGTTGCTTCTTCACATTCCTCGATCTATTTACGCTTTCTCATTGCTGTTAGTAAGCACAACTCCTCTCTACTCTTGAAATAATTTATGGGGGGAAAAAGAAACAAAACCAGCCAAGAAGCTTCCAAATTTATCAGAAGTATTTATAAAGATACACCTGCAAAAATGAAAAATAATGTAGTCCTATTTCCCACATTACAAGATGGCCTTTGTTGCAATACCATAATATTACCTTTAAGTTCAGTTTTGCTGTGCTATGATTTTCTAAACACAATTTTACTCTTTTTTAATACTTAGCTATTGCAGTGTGGTGTGAGGCAAAAATATAGCAGGCAGGGCACTCCCACTGCATGTGACTGACTGGGTTCAGTCTCTGGCACTCCAGGAGAGCTAGAAGGGATCCCTGATCACAGAGCCATGAGGAAATCCCAGGAGCACGGCTGGGTCTGGTCACAGCCCCACTTAGGTACAGAATATTTCCACACCGCAGCATATCTTCCTATCCTAATGTAACTCATTAAGAATGAAAATATAAAGCATTATGTTCCTGAGGTGACATGTCAGTATTCCAGAGAAAGAAAAACAGCCTAATGCTTTTGAGGGCTTACATTTTAAATGGACTTAGGTTCAATAATCTTTGTATGTTTCCTGAGGCAGTTGTAGGGAAATTAAAACACTTTAAAGGAACAATGTGCAAGGACAGAATATATAAGTGGGAAAGTGGCAAAGTGGCTCTAACTCATGTTAAAATATGCGAGGGCTAGATGCTGGCCTGACATGCGGTTCACCAGAGTGTGATCCCCAGCACATCAAATAGTCCCCCCAAGCACCACCAGGAGTGATTCATGAGCACAGAACAAGGAGTAAAACCTGAGCACAGCCAGGTAGGCCCCATACCTATATATATATAAAAGTGCAAGAAATTCTGGAATTACTGGAATTCTATGTTAAATATTTCATATCAGCAGAAAAGATGAATCATGCAATGATGTGTGAATTGTTAAGAATGCACACTGACAAATAAACTATATTCCTCATAATACCTTAATTCAAAGTAAGTAACTAAAAAGGATCAAAAGCCTGAAATCAAATGCAAATAGTAAAAAAAAAAAGTTTTAGACGACAGAACTGCCACCTGCCCCTTCAAGTGTTGCAGGTGTGGCTGTGGTGCCTGGCTGCATCCGCAGGTGGCAGACAGGAGACAGTCTTGTCTACACCCAGGGCTCTGCCCTGTGGGCCCTGGATGGTTGATGGGCTGACATAGAAAAAGTCTGGGCCCCCTGGGATGAACCCAGAGCCACAGCAGAGACTGGAAAGCTATGCGCGGTGTATTCAATATGCCAAAAACAGTAACAATAACAGACCTCATACCCAAGGAATGGAGACGTTACCAGCGCCCGCTTGAGCAAATCGATGAACAACAGAATGACATGTGATACAAGTGATATAATTTTAAAGTGAATAAATAGGTCTTTATACAGGACATAAAATCTATGTCACAACATAAAGTGATCTACTAACCACATTAAAAATAGAGCAACAAAACTGATATCAACAGAGAAAGTATCTGCAAAAATACATGATAAAAACTGAAGCTCCCCGATTTATTAAAAGGTTCACACACATCAATAAAACTCAGGCCAAATACCTAAAGGGGAAATGAACAAAAAAGGCACTAAAAATCTAGGGGAAAGTAGTTATGTTTTTATTTCTTCATTAAAGAAACAAAAACTGAAGCAACATACCATTTCTCACCTATTCAAAGGTAAAAAGCAGTCAATCTTATGGCTCCCAGTGGTGTTGTGGTGGAGAGCCTTATGCTAATAAAACTTTCCAGGAAAGTGAGTCCTCTCAGGTCGAAATGCTGACCAATCTCTGGGCTAGAGAATAAGCCCTCTCAAGGGGCTGTTGTATAACTGTTAGTAGGCTCACCCAAACCTCCCATCTGGGACTGTTACAAGAGGAGGTCCAGCTGCAGCGCCTTGGAGTCTTGGCGATCTTCTCCAGTCTTAACAGGACCTTCCTTTAGTGAAGTTTCTTCTTTCCTGAGGGGCTCTGGGGCTGCTCTTAATTAACTTAGGTGAGTGATTAAGCGGTAGTTTACAGTCAGAGATGACACTCTAGCGTAGGCTCAAGAGACCCTACCTTCTCACAGGGTGCACAAAGGTTGGTTTTTGAACCTATCAGAGCGTCAAGGGCAGCTGAGGGGAGGGTGGGGGCTGGAGAAGAGGGAAACCACAGAAAGGGAAGTTAAGAGACCTGATGCATACTATTTCAAGTGCAACAGAAGTACTCGTAAACAAGGTACAAGTCTGAAACCTGGTGGAGATTGTAAAGGGATGCCTCCCTAATACAACTCACAGGCACTAACCATTAAGAGGGCTGGATCCTCAAAAACACAACACTCACCTCCAAGTAGTCTTGCGGTAACTACCATTCTGCTGTGATTTGTTTATATGCTCAGTAATGCAGTACTAGAGTGCTCTAGTATTACTAAATCATGAGGGAGGGTCGATGATGTGCTAAAGTGCAATGGCATGGAACTTTGGAGTCAAAGAAACTGGGTTAAAATCAGCCTCTCTAACCTCAGGCAAGTTGTGTAGTCTTAGCTTAGTCTCAGTACAGCAGTACTGAGACTAAAACGGGTTGACAGTAGCTCCTGGGTTGATAGAGCAAGCAAGTAAAATTATACCTGCACAAAACATTTGAATCATTCTGAACAGAAATAATCACTGATCTGAATTGTTACTTCAGTTTCTTCTTAAGGCATACTAACACAATTTAACTTTTATGTGTAATTGAAAATTATAGAATTGTAATTATGAATATAAGTTATACATGATTAAGTACAGCTACAAATATAAAAAAGTTTTCACAAACTGTTAATCCATCTCTTTATGGACACACCATGAGTAAAGAGGGAGCAATTTTTAAATAATTTAGTTTACAGAGATGTTATTCTCAGTTAAAGCTGATGGTTAAAGAAAACTGAATGTCTTTTTCTTTTTGGGGGAGGGAGCCATGTTCTGTGGTGCTCAGGGACAATTCTGAAACAGCTTGGAGGAGTAAACTGTGCCATAGCCCCTGAGAAGTGAAACATTAAAAAGCAGTACTTCACTTGAAATCAAAATCTTTCTAGAAAAGGAGCTATTTAAGCTAAGAGAATAAGCAGAAAGTCAGGGTTGGAATGAAGTAAGCAAATCTGGTCAAGCAGAATTAAAGAGTACATATAGTTCTACAAGAAATAGTATCCCGGGGTCGGGAATGGAGGTTATAGAGAGCTGAATATAGAGAGGAGGTAGGCATAATGGCCTAGTATGTCAAATCAAGGATGAATTATCATTTTTAAAATAAATAATGGGGAATCAGAAGTGTATTTTATGGGCACCGAAGGAGATTAGCTGGAAAACATCCTCCGACTCACATTATGGAACAGATCCTCCAGCAAACATGTACAAGCTGAGCAGAAAGGCAGACACAGTACCAACTAGGAAGAATGAGCAGCTAACTGAAATTAATAAATGGTAAGAATGGAGAATAAAGAATGAATAAGAGGCTTAAGAGGAAGTCTTGATTATACTCAGAAATCTAGGGACACCTTCTAGATCCCCAATTTCTTTTCCTTCCTTCCTCTTATCTATTTATTTATTTATTTATTTATTTATTTATTTATTTATTTAATTTTTTGGCTTTTTGGGCACACCCAGCAATGCTCAGGGGTTACTCTGGCTCTGCACTCAGACAATGCTTGAGGGACCATATGGGATGCCGGGGATCGAACCCCAGGTCAGATGCGTGCAAGACAAATGCCCTACCTGGGTGCTGGACTATTGCTCCTGTCCCTGATCCCTAATTTCTAGTCTGGGAAAATGGCTGATCAGATCATTAATCAAAAAAGACAACAGGACCGGAAAAAATGCTCAAAGGACTAATAAGCGTAGTCACCTGAGCACTCCTAGCTGTGTGTCCTGTCCATGTGCACCCCACTCCCCACCAAAGGAGACAACACAAAGCGATCTTGAGAGGAAAATAGCTCGACTGGAATTTTACTGAGAAGTTCAGCTGAGGATAAAAAGGGTAAAATTAACTGCCATGGGAGAAAGCAACATAAAGGTAGAAATGGAAGACTTATGCAAAAACAATGTTGCCCAGGAGGAAGCAAACTGATGGCAAATCGAGTTAAGAGTATCTAGTATCGCTGCTCATGAACCTCTCACTTTCTGGCTTCCATTTGTTTCCAACTGGGCAAACCGAACTTTACACAAGCAGATGCTACTTGTCATTTGCATACTATTTTAAACTATGGAAGCCTTTTCACACAGGTCCGCCTCAATAGAGATGCCTGATCTTCCTGAATGTTGTATCCAATGGTCATGCCAGACCTTAGCAAATTGCTTAGGATCTAAAAAGGTGCCTACTAAAAACAGACGAATAAATAAACACGGTCAGTAAGCCAAACAGTGATTTTATTGTAATTTGATAAGTGTAATTTTGCGACAAATGTAACATTGTCTAAATAAATTAAATGTAATAAATTACAATTTCAGTGATCTGGGAACTATGAACTTTTGGAACTCAGAATCTGCGCTCCTATTCCATCTACTGTGCATTCCTATCCAGACATTAGATTTCTGGAGAGAAGTCAGGAGCAGGTAGAAAGTTCAATTACTAACTGAAAATGAGACAGGCCCTAGAATAAGCAGGAAGATAGTTACTGAATACAGATATTACTCTAAGGGTCTAAAGAGTACAAACAGGTATAATACAGGAGCTCCATCAGTAAAAACCGCAGTGCTGGTATTTGGTTATTACTTTTTTGTTAATAAAGCAAAAGGCAAGGGAAACAGTTCAATAGTCTTCATATAAATAGAGTCAAACCTTTCTGAGTAAATCAGGCCTTCATATTTTCTCTAAGTATCCTCATCTCCAGTACATCTTTTTCTGTTAATGAGAGCAGTAAGTATGGTGGCACTAGGGGAAAAATAAAACCTAACCAAACAAAATAACCTGATTTTAAAATGATCTGAAAATAAATACGTCCGTCATGAAGAACACCTATCTGTACATAAAAGCTTTTGTGTGACTTAGAGCTCAGTGCAAGTGGCCCTGAATACCCAACATCTGAAGTCCTGTACTGTGTTTCACAGCTACCTTTATGTCATCAGAACTGTGGAGAGCAACAGTCTTGAGTTTGGAAGTCAGCAGTTCTGGCTTCATCGTTTGCTATCTCTGTAACTGGAATTTGTTCTCAAGTAGCCTGCATCTCAGTAATCTTATCTGTGAAACGGGACTAATGAAATATCTCACAAGAATATGAAATATTCACACACACTTATTTCTGTAGCTGTGAGCTCAGTTGGTACTTATCAGTGTTCTGTATTTCATTTATTAGATTTTTGGGCCATACCAGGCAGTGCTTAGGGCCCCAAGCAGGGCTGGGAGCCTTACCTGTTGTATTACCTTTCCAGCACAACTTCTTCTATTTCAAGTATATAAAAACCCAGGTTCCACCAGGACATAAAATCCTAAGGGTGCTCACTTTCAGAGCGGTAAGTGTATCACAGATGGAAAGGTCCTGGAACGTACAGTGAGGTCAAAATTCTTCTTTGCTTTCTATTTGTAAATTCATTTCATTTTTAAAAATTTATTATACCTCTGTGAGATACACACAAAACTGTTCATGCTTGGGTTTCAGTCATACCATGTTCCAGCACCCATCCCTCCGCCAGTGCACATTCCCCACCACCAATCTCCCCCTGATTCCCTCCCCCTCCCACCAGCCTGCACTTTGCCTCCTCTCTCTCTCTCTCTCTCTCTCTCTCTCTCTCTCTCTCTCTCTCTCTCTCTCTCTCTCTCTCTCTCTCTCCCCCTTCTATTACACATTGTGGCTGCAATACAGACATTTAGGGGTTATCATGCATAATCCCTTTGCCTACATTCAATGTTCAGTTCTGCCATTAGCAGAGAAGACAGTGAATGATGTCGAAGAAACCCAATGCAAACAAGTAAGCAGAAAAGCACCCAATAAGCCTAAACTGTTATGGTATAATCAGAGTAAATACTATCAGCAATTTGCCTCCTGTAGTCTTGCATTAAGAAACTGCATCTGGGATGAGACAGAGACAGAGACAGACAGAGAGAGACAGAGAGGGGGAGAAAGAGAGAGAGAGAGAGAGAGAGAGAGAGAGAGAGAGAGAGAGAGAGAGAGAGAGAGAACAACAGGTAGGACATTTCTGCCCTCATAGGCAGCGGACCAGATTCCCTGGCATAGCCAGAAGTGACTCTTGAGTACCAAACCCAGAACGAGCTCTTGGACACTGCAGCTGTGCCTCCCATAAAAACCCCTAGAAACCCTTCATCTGCTAACAGATCTCTGAGGCAAAATCACTGTACCAGTGAGCCTTTACAGCACTACAATCCAGTTCCAGTCCTCAAACTTCCAGGAGATGAGTAAGGTGGCGCCACAGTTAAGTCCTTTCAGATGCATGATGCCCTCCACGGCTGTCAACAAGCTACCTTCTCAGACAAGGAAAGAAATCAAGGGGTAAGGAACAAGATGAGGAAGGGAAGCAGCGGGAGCAGGAATCAGGCCTTCGCTGTCTGGCTGACGATGCGGGAGAGTGGACAACACTGAAAACAAGAGATCCACGATGCAACCACTGACCACGGAACTGTGCCAGCAAGGCAGGCCACGTATAGAGTATGGGAACACTGGTGGGGCCCTAGCTGACACTGGTGTTGAGATTACTATAAGCCTAACATTCAACTATCAATAACTTTGTAAATCACCGACAGTTCTTTAAAAAAGTTATTCTTTTATTTTCAAAGACTCCAGCACCCTCTCACGCCTTTGCCCACTCACACTTTTTAAAAGAATATCGCAGTTATCACAACCAGGAGAGCTCTCCAGCATTCAGAGATGGGACCGAACAGGGCCCGAACCGGGTCCCAAAGCAGGGCCGGCTTGGAATGTTCTATTGAACGCTCCACCACTACTTGGCTTGGGGTTTGTATTTTGGGCTAACGTCTGAGTCGAGCTGTTCTCACTACACTTTTAACCCCCAGAACCCAATGAGGAAGCTTACCAACGGGTTTGCAAACTCGCGGGGGGCATGAGACACCCCACCCCATCCCCCAGACTGGCCCACACCAGCGGGCCGGGCTTCTCGCCCTGGAAGGAAGGCAGAGCCACACCCAAGGCTACCACGACTTCCCGGCCCAGCGCTACCAAGTTTCAGCAAGGACCATGAGATTTTCGAAACTGCTATTTTTTTTTTTTTTGGTTCCATGTTGCTTTTGCTCCCCCAATCCGTGCAGGCGCCCCGAAAGCACAGCAGATCCCAACGCTAATGGAAACGCTCCAGATTCGCAATCACCCCACCGGGGCTAGGGCTCACCCCGTGATGGAGAAGTGCCTCATTCAAAGATCCTAAGATCCCAGGACCAGAGGCGGGGAGCCCCCAACTCCAGGAGACCAAAGGTCAGCAGGGCCCTTAAAAGCTTCCGTCGGTCCTCCCCTTCCCCCATAGCGGGGGTGGGTGGGTCAGGAAGGCCAGGAGAGAACAGACCGCCCCCTTAGCCCGCGGGGAGCCCACGCACGACGCGACGACCCTGCTCTGGGGACCCCCGCCCCAACCACTGCCGCTGACACGCTCCCGGAGGGTCCCCGCGCCCAGGTGCCACCTCTGCGGCCCAGGCCGCGTCTCGGCTCCGCTTCCCCCCCCCCCACCCCGGCCGCTTCCTCGCCTCGCCCCTCGCGCCCGCCGCTCACCTTGGCCACATAGTCTTTCACTTCATCCAAGTCTCCGTTCTTCAGGGCCCACATGAACTCCTTGTCGCACATGACTGCAGCGGGCGGGGCCGCACTGGACCGGGCGGCGGCGGCGAGCGACGAGCGCGCGGGGCTTCGAGGGAGAGACGGGGGCCGCGCCGGGCCGGGCAAGGGAGGAGACGACGAGGCGGGGGGAGGGATGCCAGGCGGGCCGAGGCTCGTGGCCGCCGCGAGCGCTGGGGCGGGAGCGAACAGAAAAGTTCTAGTGCGGGCCCGGCACAGCAGGTTCCGCCTGGGCGAGGAGAAGCTGGAGCGCTTGCACTTCCGGTTCACTCCCCGCTAAGGGCCCGCCTCCGACTTCCCCTCTTCCTTTTCCCCGGGGCGTTCCGCTCCGTCCGCGACCCCGCCCCGTGGCACCGCGGCGCGGAGCCGCTGTGCGCAGGCGCGGTGGTTCGGGTGGGCTGGGAGTGGGGCGGCCCCTCGCAGGCCGGGGACGGAGGTCGGCTGAGAGTTAAGGGCTTTCGAAGTCGGATGAGAGCACTTCTGCACACCTTAACAGCAACAACTTCCTTTTTTTTCGTTCTTTCAAACAGAAGCAGCATTTCCCCCCTTGCTTTTAAGTGTCTTGTAAGAGTTGATTTGAACGTCTTCCTCTCCACGCTCTCTCTTCTTTCTGTCTTTGGTCCCCTTCTTCCATCCCTTTCTTTTCTCCCCTCCATCCTTGTCCTGCCGCTCTTCCCTTCTTTTTTCCAGAATGTTGCCTACTGAATATTAGATTCTGCTAGGCACTGAGGATATAGTATCCAAAAAGAAGGAATAAAACAGTTCCTGCCCTTCAGGGTTCTTTCCAAAGATATCTGTGTGAGCTCAGTGTGCCTAATATTCTGGAGGGGACAACTTGAGTGGGTGCTGGGAAATTTTCATGCTCGTCTCACTATCTCCCACACGATGTTCAGAACTAATCATTGAATTTGATGCCACCGGCCAATGCAAACCTAACAATGGCCCCGTCCAATGCTTTTTTTTCCCCCAAATTTTGTGTTCATTTGGTTTTCAATAGTTTGAAATTTTAGCATTATTCTACTGAAGCCAATTCTGCCCTTCCCAGGATTTAACTAACTCTGTGGGACACTATTACCTAGTTCCCCAGCCCTAATGTCTCGGACATGCACACATGAGGTAGATTCAATGATAACTATTATTAGAACTATTCATAGTCAAAATTATATTCTTTGGCAACCAATAGGAAATAAGACAGGCTAATTGCCATTCAGTATTGAGGTCAAGAACAGAGACTTCTGCAACTAGGCTGTTTAGTTTTGAAAAGAGGACCCAATACTTAGCAATTTTGTCACCATGGGTAAGTTACACCCCCGCTCCTCAGTTTTCTGGGAGTTAAATGGGAACAAGATAGTGTTCAAGACATGTAAATGTTATCATTAAAAATAGAAAGTAGAGCTACATCTCTAATCAAAAGAAAATAGCATTCAAATACTTGACTGCTCCAGCAATTGTCTGTTCAGTTTACTTGTGGACCACTGGGAATGCAATCCATATTTCTAGCAAAGAAGCATTTCTGGAAAAATCTCCAGGAGGAATTCATTATACAAATTTTGGAGCCCTTTTTCTTGTCTAACTCCCACTTCCACTTGTGTGATCTTTAAGTTCCGTCACACTGACAGCTCCTGATTTATCTATCTCTTACCCCAAATTTCTCTTATGTGATCCACTCCTATATTTAACTTCCTCCCATTTGAGTGTTTCAAAAGTACCATGTCTAAAATAGGGATTCATGTTCCTCTGGATTCTAAACCTAGTTGTCTCCTAGACTCCCCCACTCTCCCTCAGCGAATGACACCAGCAACCACCCTGACTCTAAAACCAGAAACATGGTGACATTTCTCTGCTTGGCCCAACTCCTCTGAGTGCTGGTGTTGACCAGGCCTCTATCTTCATCTTCTGAGCAAACACCAACTTCATCCCTTACCACTGAAGGTCACATTGCTAAGATGAGCCTAGCCCCACTTAACATGCATGCTTGAGAAAACTCCAGGCTTCTCATTTCCCTCACTGTTTCTTTCATCCCCTGAGGATCATGTCTCTTTCCCTGTGGGAGGGTAGATACCTAACTTAGATCATAGCCAGTCAGCAGACACTGCTGGCCAATCACATTTCTACTGACTGCCCACACATACTGCTTGCCAAAAGGGTAAATTTTCACTTCCCTGGCTCTACAGAGACCTGCTTGCATCCCTTTCACGGCCCCCATTCTTCTTCTCGTCTGCAAACCATCAGACAAAGATGGTTGTCTAAATCCTTGTCTAAATCCAAGTTGAATTTATTCATGCTGAACCCTTTTCCTACTCTAATAGTTATTACTGGTCAAAAGTTTTCCTCACCACTTTAGTATTTCACTTTAACTGACTTTGTTTATCTTTATTAATGTGAGTCATAATTAACTCCTACTTTCCTAACCGGTTGTTCTAATGCCATTCTTCAGGAGGTAGTCTGTGAGCGTGACGTCATGGAGCACATTAAAATAGGATGGGAGGAAGTCATCAGAGAATATGCCCTTTTTACGACGTTTTGGGTCATACCTGGCAATGCTCAGGGGGTTACTCCTGGCTCTGCACTCAGGAACTACTCCTGACAGTACTTGGGGACCATATGGGATGCCGGGGGTTGGCTGCAGGCAGGGCAAACACCCAACCCACTGTACTATCTATCACTCTGGCTCCTATTGTCTTCTTTACTCTGAATTTGACCCTTGCACGGGGTCCAACCACCACATTCTAAGAAGCCAAAAAGTATATATTGCATGAAAGGCCTGATAAAAAGGACCTTTGCCTCACTTTACCTTGTGAACTTGCTACCTGAACATTTCACCTTGTCACTCCTTCATCTGACCATTATCTCATCCATTAATAATCTCCCATTACCTCCTCCATTTCCCCCTTCTGAAAGAACAGCCCCCCATACATCTGGGTTCCTCCTTGAGAACCACGTTGGGTATCAAACCCGAAACTTGTGGTCCCTGAGGCCTGATTCTTTTTTTTAATATATTATTTTTATTTTTTTCGTCCCACCTGATGATGCTCAGGGGTTACTCCTGGCTTTGTACTCAGTAATTATTCCTGGCGGTGTTTGGGGGACCATATGGGATGCCAGGGATGAAACTATAACCTTCCTGCTGTACTATCATGGCTTCGGCCTCTCAGTTCTTTACTGTCTTCGAATAAAGGCTTTTGACTTTTTACATAATACAGTCATCAAGCAACCTGTACTCATCTTCAAGCCATGTTTATTCATAAACCTACAAAGTACTCAAAACTTTCTTGATTAAGATGGGCCTGTTAGCCCATTTAACTGCTGCTCTCTTATTAAAGATCAACACCTTTAGAATAGATCTAGATTTTACTTCTGCCATCCTCAGTACTAAATCTACACCCCCTTAAATGTACACCCCTTTGGCAACACCTATTCTCAACCCTTATCATCTTTATATGTATTACTTTAAATGCCACCCAACTGGCCTCTCCATTTTCACTCTTACCCTTTGCCATTAATTCATCACAGAGGCACCATATATGTTTCCAAAACATAAATCACACACGCACTGCTTGTCTACAGATCCTTCAATGTCTCATTGCATTTATTGAATTATTTGCTAAGACCTTCAGTATTTTCTGTAATGGGCCCTGATAGTATCTCCTGTAAAATAGTACCTCCTCAATCCCCCGCCCCCACCAATCCCCGGTTCCTACTGCCCCCAATCCCATCCAGAGCCTGTGGTGGTTACAGGATAACCCAGGTTCATGCCAACTCTCAGTATGCTGTGGTTTCTTATCTGAAATATGCTGTCAACTCTTGCTAACACCTTCTGACCTTTGAGATCCCAACGCAAATGTTACTTCCTCCAAGAGACTTCCCAAATCAACGTGCATTTAAAATAGCTCCATCATGACCATGTGGTCTGTATCCCCTCCTACCCCCTTTCATTTCACCTATCACAGATATTTTAATTATTATTATGTTTTCTATTTTTGCCTATGAGGGCACATATTCATTATTGATCAGTAAATATTTTCCTTTTTTATTTTCTTGCCCTTCTGAACACAAGAAATAATTGCTTTTCCTGGCTCCCTTGTGGTTGAGTAATGCCATAAACTAATTTTGGTCTATTCGTTATAAGAAGTAAAATGAGTCATTTCTAGACTTGCCAATGTGAGACCCTTCACAGTGTGCTGTTTCCTTGCTACAGAGATAGCAAGACTGTGGTCTTGCTAGTATCTACATAGGCACTCTGGGCTCTTTAAAGACCAACGTGAGTCTGGGCTCTTTAGAAACTAAAGTGAGTATCCTGCCATCACCGATTAACTTGTAGGGTGCATAAAAAATTAAACTGCTGTTTCTCTGAGTTGTTGGTGTTCCTTGCTGCAGCAACACTGAGCCAGGCATGGCTAATACAGCAGTTGCTGTCAGCAGGTAGATGTTACTACACAAAAGCCATCAGTAGATGGCATTGGCTTAGGAGCAAGTGAGTGTGCAATAAAGGAAGCATTACAAGCTATAACCATGGTGGTTCATATTCACAGGGAATGAGTCATCGGGCTAAGTAATTCCTATGACATGATGACTTTGGGATGACATCAGGAAAGCAGATAACACCCTGTAAACTTGTAGCTCTAGTGGAACAGGCTGGGGAAATGGCAAGCTGTTGGCTTGTATTGGTGACTATTTTTGGAGAAAAGGCATTGAAGGAGACAAATAGATTAGATGAACCCTGAAAATGAGTTTAAGATCTGGATTAAAGTTACTCTGGCAAACCAGGAGGACTGGTTCATTGTTGGAAGCTTGCCATAAGTGTGGGCGGGAGGGCAGAGGAGGAACCACTATGACAGTTATAGTTGAAAATGATTGCTCTGGACAGGAACTGAGTGCTGGAAGGAGGTAAAGGGCTATACGTGATAACCTTTCAGTGACTGTATTGAAGACCATAATGCCTAAAAGGAGAGAGAGAGACAGAGAGAAGGAGGAGGAGGAAGAGAAGGAGGAGGAGGAAGAGGAGGAGAAGTGGGGGGAGGAAGGGAGGAAGAGGAGGACAAGAGGAAGAAGATAAATTAGGATGGGGGAGAAGGGAAGGAAGAGGGAAGAAGGGGAGGGAGGAGGAAGAAGGAGAAGAAGAAGAAAGAGAGAGAAAGAGAAAGAAAGAAATAAATCTAGAAAACAAACAAGCAAGCAAGCAATCAAGAAAGGAAGGGAAGCAAGAAAGCAAGAAAAGAAAGAAGGAAGAGTGTCACAGAGGCAGAGGCAGGCTGGGGTGGTAGAGGGAGGGACACTGGGGACACTGGAGGTGAGAAATGTGCACTGGAGGAGGGATGGGTGTTGAAACATTGTATACTGAAGCCCAATTATGGACAACTTTGTAACTGTGTATCTCATGGTGATTCAATAAATCACTTGTCACTTGTCTTCCCTTTCATCATTGATTTGATTTGTTGTGGGCAACAGTAACATCTCCATATGTCCTGTCACATGCTAGTAGAGCCCAAGGGCATCTGTTTGCTCCAGGAACATAAAGAGCCTAAAACCATTCCGTCAGGTCATGGGAATGAGGTCTATAATTGTTACTGGTATTTGGCATATCAAATATGGCAAGGGTAGCTTGCCAGACTCTGCCGTACAGGTGGGATGTTCTTGTAGTCACATCTGATCTTGAACATTTATTGATGAACCGGACTGTGATCTGCTCTTCTGCTGGGTGGAGTTCTGACGAGAGGGAGTCCAGATGTGGAAAATGGCGGCCCTCATGGTGTGGAGGTTCCTCTGGCTTCTTGCAAGGCTCTGCTGAGATGGTGGGCCAGGGCTAGAACCCGCCATCCCCCGGGCACCCTGTGCTCAGCTGGGCATAGGGGAGAGACAGTAGCAGCTCTGCCCCGTGTCTGTGAGTCTCTGGATCGGCATACCTCGGCTGGGCTTGAAAAAGACTGCTGCAGGATGGGTCTCAACATTTGGACTATGATCAGCTCTTCTGCTGGGTGGAGTTCTGACAAGAGGGAATCCGGGAGGGGATGGCGGGTTCTAGCCCTGGCCTGCCACCCCAGCAGAGCCTCTCAAGAAGCCAGAGGAACCCCCACACCATGAGGGCCACCATTTTCCACATCTGGACTCCCCTCTTATCAGAACTCCACCCAGCAGAAGATTCAATAAAAATAAAATAAGATAAAATGAAATAAAATAAAGTTACTCTGGCACCAAACCCTAAAGCATGAAGGCCCCAAACCCTTTAAGATGTAAAGTCAGCATTAGTCTAAAAGGCTGGTTCCCCAGAGAAGTTTCAACAGGAACAAAAGGTTATGTGATAAGCTTATGGGAGAGGACCACCAAAAGTGTCAAGCTCTTCCTCTTGACAACACCCTAACAACAAACTCTTGTATACATAGAAAGCCCCAAGTGGAGACATTTTGGAATAAACCTATGAATCCAACTTTCCAAAGGCAAGAGGGCATGCTTCCTTTTTCAGATTTTGCCCACATCTCAATTTGGGATATGTATTCTGGGCTCTCTCCCTCAGAGAATCCCCCTCTGGAGAAGTTCTCTCTCTCTCTCTCTCTCTCTCTCTCCTCATAGTCCCCAAATAAAGATATTTTATTTCACTGAATTCACTATTAGTCTCCTCCTGAAATTCTTTTTTGTGTGTGTGAGAAAATATGTGAGGACACAAGGTAGACCAGGAAACCTGAGTGAAGGCAAAGTCTGGTTTTCCTTTCCCTGTTCTAGCCTGTGGCCATGATTCCTGAGAACTCAGATGGTGGGAACTACTTCCCCCACACGGTGTAGACCAAGTGAATCTCAGGTGCAGCTTGATGGTACCCAGTAGGGCTGGTGGAACACCCACACCTCACAGAGCACCTGACAGACTTTACCAGCCTGATCTCCCTCAGGGTCTTCCCCAGGGAGACCAGGTGGGGTGAGCCGTAAGATGGACTCTCTCTCTCTCTTAGTCTCTCTCATTTCCTCCCTCACTCCCCACTCACCCAAATCACCTACCCTATAACAAACAGCAGGCTTTTATTTTTCTCTGCTTTGTATCATTGAAATAGAGCACTGTGTAAGCTTCAAGTTTACAAAGTGAAGACCTGATATATGTCTAGAGTGAAGTATTTAGGCTCACTCTAAATAAGGTTAGAAAACACATTTGTCATCTCACACTGATGCCTTTTGTGTATATTGTTTTAAATCAACAACAAGAAGCAAAATTGGGTCTTCATGCTCAGGGTTAGTCTCCTCCATAGTGACTGATGGAGGCATTTACTTTTTTCCTCTTTTTTCTGTTTCTAGGCCACACCTGATGGTGTGCAATGCTTACTCCTGGATCTGGACTTAGGGATACAGGGATCAGAGGAACAAATGTGGTGCCAGGGATAGAACCTGGAGTTGACCTTTGTACTAGACAAGCCCCAACGCAGGCTTTTGCTAGTATATGCCATGTTGGTGTACAAAGCTAGCTCTAACTGAAGTTTCTAGACCTCAGGAGAAGCTATAACCATTATCTTAAGGAATGCAAGTTATCTCAGTTCATATCTCTGGAAATAACTTTTTTTTTGAACTTTTTTATTGTCTGCCTCTTGTAGTAGGGCATGCATCCAGAGGCAAGGCTTTGATGAAGTTATCCCCTCCCTCTCATGAGACCCCTCTTCTCTCCTTCTAACCCCAGACCCTAATCTGTTTTCCCCTGGTTTGTCTCATCCACTGCAGATTTGTAGCCATGTGAATTTTCTGCACATACATAATCCAGTCTTTTATCAAACTGTTGTATCTGAAAACTTCAAGTAATGTTAAGCAATATACTACACTGTACATTAGGTCCCCTGACTTTTGCACCTTTTTAATAGAATCTGATATTCTTCATCCACCTTCATTCTAGTCTACTCCCCACCCCATCCACTCTGTTTCTATGAGTTTGAGTTTTTCTATTCCGTATCATATAGTATGTATCTCTCGTGATTTATTTCACTTTGAATAATATCTTTAAGGTTCAGCCAGGTATCTACAAATGACCAGAAATCCTTCTTTTTGTGGCTGAATAATACTACACTTTGTGTCTCTATGTGATTATCTGTCTATGAAATTTTTTCTTCATCCATTCAACTGCTAGGCATATAGGTGTTTCTGTGACTTGGCTCTTGCAAATAATGCTGCATTGGGATATAGCCATCACTTGGATATTCTATTTTCATTGCGTTGACACTCAGAAAGAGGATTACTGAATTGTTTTGTGGTGTTGCTTATTCTGGGAAACTTTATACTGTTTTTTCACAGTGGCCAAGGCACTCTTACCAATAGCACACATGCTTTTCTTTTGCTCTGGATCTTTTCTAACACTTTTTATCTCTTGTCCTTTATGGGTGTGGTTTGGGTCACACACAATTGTTCCTAGGGTCACTCCTGCTGGTGCTTGGGGAGCATATTTGGTGCCAGAGCTCATTTCTGATGTATCTTTTCCTGTTATACATGATTGATAGTTACCAGCATCCACTTTGCTCCTATCAGCACATTCTGTCTACTAGCAACAGTATCTTCTCAAGAGCCACAAATGTTTTAAGGATAGTTTATAAGTCAGGTCATTATTTTCTCATTATTGTTACTGTTTTTGGCTTATGGAATACACCATGGGTAGCTTGCCACAAAACAATAAATTCAATAAACTATAAATTATATTATGTATCTTTTTGAACCACAGAGGTATGGAAACTAGAAACAGAAGAAGAGGAGCCGCTGACGGGCCCAGCATCCAGAGTCTTGCAGACGGTTCGGGAGGCGGGGAGCCTGGCTCGCGCCAGGCCTCAGCTGACTATGGAACCCCGAGGGAGGGCAGATGGGCTTTGGGAGTGGGCCCGTCGCCTCCGGGGGTCCCGAAGCAGCCGGATGGGACTCGTCCACCACACTAGCCACCATTTTCGTTGTCCAGGCGTTGGGGAAAATGTCCCACGACCAGAGGACCAGCAAAGCCGGTTCGAGCCCAGGTAGGCGGCTCCAAGAGGCGGGAAGCACTGGGAAGTTGTCAGACGGAGGCGTGGTCACCCCCTTCCCCCCTCCATCGTGACTAGCCCGGTTTCCCGCCCAGGAGCCGCTGACGGGCCCGGCATCCAGAGTCTTGCAGACGGCTCGGGAGGCGGGAGCCTGGCTCGCGCCGGGCCTCAGCTGACTATGGAACCCCGAGGGAGGGCAGATGGGCTTTGGGGAGTGGGCCCGTCGCCTCCGGGGGTCCCCGGAAGCAGCCGGATGGGACTCGTCCACCACACTAGCCACCATTTTCGTTGTCCAGACGCTGGGGAAAATGTCCCACGACCAGAGGACCAGCAAAGCCGGTTCGCGCCGCGCTGGGCCACTAGGGTGGGTAAAACAATGATGTTTTTTGGTACACTGCATTCCCGCGAACAGCAGGAGGGTTTGCTGAGAGGGGAGATATACAGAGGAAGGAGATGACATATAGAGCCCACCGGGTGGTTGGGATTCGGGAGGGGGAGGGGAGACAGGACGTTGGTGATGGGAGATGGGTTCGGGTGGAGGGTGCATCTTGGAACCCTGTGGAGCCAGGACTCCACATGAGCATCCTTCAATTAAAAAAAAAAAGGAGAAAAGGTGGAATAAATAAATAAATAAATAAATATCTGCAGGGCTAGCCACAATGTGTAAAAGAAGAGGGAGAGAGATGCAGAGATAGAGAGAAAGAGAGGAAGCAGGGCTACCTGCTATTAAGGCAGCCTGGGGGGGTGAGTGGGAGGGGGTGGAGTACATTGGTGGTGGAAATGGGGTACTGGTGGAGGGGATGGGTGCTGGAATACTGTATTACCAAGAACCAATTGCACCTTTGTAATTGTATGTCTCACGGTGGTATAATAAAAGAATAAAAAAAAATTAAAAAAAAAAAAAAA
>JAJIBD010028129.1:0-16770 GCA_021461705.1 Cryptotis parvus
GCTGGGAGAATGTCCCGCGACCAGAGCGACCAGCAAAAAGCAGGTTCGAGCCCAAGTGGGCGAGCTCCAAGAGGCGGGGAAGCAACGCCTGGAAGTCAAAATCAGACGGAGGAGGCGCTCCCCCCTTCCCCCCCATCGTGACTAGCCCGTTTCCCCGGGAGCCGCTCGACAGGCCCGGCATCCAGAGTCTTGCAGACGGCTCGGGGGGGGAGCCTGGCGCACCGAGCCTCAGCTGACTATGGAGCCCGAGAGGAGGGCAGATGGAGCTTTGGGAGTGGGCCGTCGCCTCCGGGGAGGTCCCGGGG
Source organism: Cryptotis parvus (assembly GCA_021461705.1). Classification (NCBI taxonomy): domain Eukaryota; kingdom Metazoa; phylum Chordata; class Mammalia; order Eulipotyphla; family Soricidae; genus Cryptotis; species Cryptotis parvus. The sequence continues at coordinate 306 of JAJIBD010028129.1, forward strand.
AGCAGCGGATGGGACTCGTCCACCACGCTAGTACCATTTTCATTGTCCAGGCGCTCTGGGAAAAAGTCCCACAAGCAGAGGACCAGCAAAGCGGTTTGAGCCCAGGCGCGCGGGCCACTAGGGTGGTGAAACAATGATGTTTTTTGGTACACTGCATTCCGCGAACAGCAGGAGGGTTTGCTGAGAGGGAGATATACAGAGGAAGGGAGATGACATATAGAGCCGCGGGTGATTGGGAGTTGGGGAGGGAGACAGGACGTTGGTGATGGGAGATGGGTTGGGTGGAGGGTGCATCTTGGAACCCTGTGGAGCCAGGACTCCACATGAGCATCCTTCAATTAAAAAAAAAGGAGAAAAGGTGGAATAAATAAATAAATAAATAAATATCCGCAGGGCCAGGCCACAATGTGTAAAAGAAGAGGGAGAGAGAGATGCAGAGATAGAGGAGAAAGAGAGGAAGCAGGGCTACCTGCTATTAAAGCAGCCTGGGGGTGAGTGGGAGGGGGTGGAGTACATTGGTGGTGGAGGTGGGGTACTGGTGGAGGGGGATGGGTGCTGGAATACTGTATTGCCAAGAACCAATGGCACCTTTTGTAATTGTATGTCTCTCACGGTGGTATAATAAAGAATAAAAAAATTTAAAAAAAAATAAAAAAAATAAAGAATTTATGGAAGAAAAAAAAAAAAAAATAAAAAAAATAAAATAGACACTATGTCCACTGAGGCTACACACAACACGTGCCCACCTGGAGCGGACCACGTGTGGCGTGAAGGGCGGTACAAGACACAATATTCAGCACTCGAAAGATGACAGTATGGCGGATGGAGGCGCTACGGGTGGGTAGGGGGCTTGCCCCCACGCAGGTGACTGACCAGTTCAATGGTCCCCAAGCAAGAGCTTTGTTGTTGTTGTTTGGGGGCACCATGGCCAGCGGCACTTAGGTTCCAATTCTAGGCAAAAAAGAATCATCAAGGGTTGAAGAACACGTTTAATTCTTCATAATACATATGTCAACACTCTGGAATAATTTGTATTAATATTAAGCTAGATTTTTTTGCAACTGAAATACAGATTTTTCTCTCCAGGTGCCCTCACGCTAAAACTATCTCTCCAGCTCTGCTTTCTTTTTTTTTTTTTGGTCATACTCAGTGAGTTTTAGGGGGTTGCTCTCAGCTGGTGCTTGGTCACCTCTGCGAGTGCTCCTGGGAGCTTCTGCTGCGTGGGACGGAACCCAGGGCCCTCCCACGGCGCAAACATCCGCTCCACCTTGGGGACATCACCCGGTCCTCTTCTGACTTTCATACTGGAAAAACCTCAAACAGCAAAGTAAGAGGAGAGAGGCAGCGACTCGAACACCAGCAGGTGACCATCCAGCTTAGCTGCAGACAATTTTATTATGAGGTAAGACAAATTTTGTCGATTTTTTACCCACAGCTCTCACCCGGTGGAGTATTTCAACCATGAGATCTGGTCAGGCCTACACGTTTCCAGTATATTTTCTCTCCCTGAAAACGCGCGAAAGATACAGATTAAAGAACACTGCCAATATCCTCCGAGAACTGTGCCTTGTGTAGCCTAGAGTTGTGACACAATAATTTTCCCCTTAATAGGGTGTTTTTGAGGGCGGAGCGATAGCCAATGGGTAGGAGGCGTTTGCTTTCCACGCGGCGGCGGCCAGTGCCGGCCTGAGTTTAATCCCCAGGATCCCATATGGTCCCCGAGCATAGCTAAGAGTGGTTCCTGAGTGCAGAGCCAGGAGTAACCCTGAGCATCGCTGGGTGTGACACAAAAGAAAAAAAAGGTGTCTGACACAGAACAAATCACTAGCAGTTACAAGATTAGATACTGATTATGCTTGGCCTTGCGGGATCGAACCCTGGGCCTCACATATCTGAGGTATGTGCTTTGCCCGCCGAGCCACATCCCAGCCGATACTGATTATGTTTGTTTGGCTGATTCCATAATCACCGGAAGGACTCTGAGATCAAGAAAGCTGGAACAGTTTCAGCTGCCATGTTGCCACGGTAGGAGAAAATGGAAAGAAATCTCCCACAACACCACAAGCAACCCCAAGAAAACTTACCACATACACTCCCCACGGAGCACTGGAGTCAAACATCCTTACCTTTTGTGGGCTCTGAGATTCTGATCGGTAAACCCTCTTAGTTCTGCCGCCTCAGTAGTCAAACCAACCTGAATGAACAGGTGAAAAGAAAAATCCTAAGTATTTGCAATCACTTAATAACCATGATACTCCTCACCAGATGTACTACCTCAAATATATACAGCTCCATAAAATGAATTCAAACTCAAAAAGTAGGATTACAGGGCCAGGAGTAACTCTGAGCATTTGCTAGCTAAGACCCTAACAGAAACACACAGAAAGGAAAGAAAATAATAAAACAAAGTAGGATTAAAAATAAGCGTATGTCGGGGACCGGAGCGATAGCCCAGCGAGGTAGGCGTTTGCCTTGCATGCTGCCGACCGGGTTCGATCCCCCAGCATCCCAACATAGTCCCAGTACCCCCAGGAGTAATTTCTGAGCGAAGAGCCAGGGTAACTCCTGAGCATTGCTGGAGTGTGACCCAAAAGAAAAAAAATGTATGTATGTCATTCAAGCTGTATGACTTAAAATATATGAATTGGCCAGATAACAATAACAATAAAATAACATTATTTTATTTTTATTTATTTATTTATTTTGCCTTTTGGGTCATACCCGGCAATGCTCAGGCTTCTCCTGGCTCTGCACTCAGAGTACTCACCCTAACGGCTCGAGGGACCATATGGGATGCCGGGGATCAAACCCAGGCTGGCCGTGGCGGCGTGCAAGGCAAACACCCTACCGGCTGGGCTTCGCTCCCGGCCCAAAATAACATTATTTTAAAGCATACCGATGTAGACAGCCGGTTGTTCTTTATTCAGTTTATTTCGAGAGGTGCTCAGGGCTTCTTCCTGGCTGTGTTCAGGGCGTCACTACTAAGCAGGCTCAGGGGACCTTACACAGTACCAGGATTAAACCCAGCTCAGTCGTGTGTATGGCAAAAAATGCTGTAAGCCCTATACTAATGCTTTGGTTCCAAGCATAGCCTCTTAATCCTATGTTAAGTAATGGGTCAGGTATTTAATTTCGTTTAGCGTTAGGGGAAACCGCACCGCGGGTCCCGACAAGTACCAGGAAGCAAGTTCCCTTCTACCTCCGAAGCCGGTGAGAAATAGATGAAGACTCGGGAATCCGATGCAGTTTTTTAAATGCTTTACTAGGGGCTGGGGCGATAGCCCGGCGGGTAAGCCGGTTTGCCTTGCGCGGCCGGCCCATGCCGGCCTGGGTTCGATCCCCAGCATCCCATATGGTCCCGAGCACCGCCAGGAAGTAATTCCTGAGTGCAGAGCCAGGAGTAACCTGAGCATTGCGGGTGTGACCCAAAAGCAAATAAAATAAAATAAAAATAAAATAAAATAAAATAAAATAAAATAAAACAAAATGCTTTACTTATCACAGGTTCAGGCCTACAAATTAGCAACAGGGAAAACCCCTGTGCTTAGAATTCCCAGCTAGAACCCCCAGACATGCGTGTGAGGCCAAAATGGCGGCCCCACGTGTTAATGCCCTGTAAAGAGGAGACAAAGCCAAGACTCCCAAGAAGAGTGCGAGCCCAAAAAGAGAGCCCAAAAGAGAGGAGAAAGAGGAAGCAGGCTGGTTTTATACCCTGCAACTCAGACCTCCCACTATTATGGGAAGCAGGAAGGGTCAAATGCCCTTAGGTAATTTTGCCCAGCACCTCACCTAGGCCTATTATATGCTAATGTTTTTGAGCCAAAACATTAGATTTGAGACTAACCAAATCATTGCGATTTGGAGACAACCGCTGGACTAGAGCTGTTACCGACCGGATCCCACAGGATGTCAAAAGATCACGTGGCCGCCCACCTACAAGATGGTCAGACTTCCTTGTTAAGACCCTGAAGGAACGGTTTGAGGCTCTTCATATTCCTCAATCAACCAGATGCCATTGGGCTACATTGGCACGTGATAGGTCCAATGGAAATGTTACTGGCGCCGCTCAAGCAAATCGATGAATAACGGATTGAAGTGATCAAGTGATCAAGTTTTAAGCCAAGATCTGCCTGGAATTGCCTTTATAGGGTAGAGAAGGTGGTTTCTGAGATGGCATGTCTCCTATACCAAAGACTAATACTAATGCCAGTTAAATATCTCTCAAGCCTTCACAAGAGTCTTGTCTACTTCACGGTAGTTTTTGTATTTTAGTTGCCTTTGAGTTATCAGGGAGCCATGCTTTTGCTTGGGAGGCAAACAGCATTTCTCTCTGGTCTAATTACTTACAGATCCAACGTGGCCAGGCAAATATGCTGGTAAGATCTAGCTAGTCCCATGATGATTGTGGTAGCATGAGAGAATATTTATGCCAGCCAGTATAGAATACATGGTCAGATAAACTGCCACATTTAGACTACCCCCTATCTATGAAGTGACCTGCAGGCGGCAATCCAGGGCAGATGCAGGAGGCTCTTAGAGGAGTCCTGCAACAGTTTACTTCCACATATTCTGTGAGAAATAAACCCTCTGCAATAAGATCTGCAACAAACACCATCACATCATAATTTTTTTTGGGGTCACACCAGCGATACTCAAGGGTTACTCCTGACTCTACACTCAGGAATTACTCCTGGGAGTGCCTGGGGGACCATATGGGATGTTGGGATTGAACTGGTCGGCCGTGTGCAAGGCAAATGCCCTCCCGCTTGTACTATCGCTCCGGCCCCAAGATGTCCCAAATCTTCGTTTACTGTTCCATGTGTAAATGCCCACGTTTACTGTGGGGTCAGTGAGTGTGCCTCCATCTGTAACCTCCCGACATCACAAGAAGACAAAACCAAGGCTTTTTGTTGGTTCTGTAAAAAAAGAAAGAAATGGGGGCAGAGTGATAGTACAGTGGGTGGGACATTTGCTCTGCAAGTGGCGTCCTGGACTCGCCCCGGTAGCCATATGGTCCCCTGAGCAGCACCAGGAGTGCAGAGCCAGGAGTAACCCTGAGCACTGCTGGTGTGTCCCAGAAACAGGAGAGACAGAGAGAGAGAAGCGAGCAGCGAAGGCAGGAGAAGCCTTCTACATAATCCATGCCTAGGCGGCTCCCAGTAACACACGCATTACAGTTACTCTCAAAGCAGCCTTCCACCTCACTGTTATTATTCAGAGATAACGGCAGAAACCTCAGCTTAAACCACACGTTCACAGCCGAGGGCTTTGTTGCTTGGGTTACTGTTCTGTTGAAACACCTGCTCATGACCCAGGCAGAATCAAACAAGTGGATCCAGAAACTTTTTACCCAGTTGAACACCTGCACCTTAAAAACCAACAAACGATATTCTGGGAAAAAACAACCAAGGTCAGCTGGGAATCAACTTTGTGCGTTCATTTTGGTCTTGGAGGGAAGGAGATATTTGGGTTGTCTGTACTGAGGGTTTATATAAATAGGACTTTAGCTCTTAGAGGGATCCTGCTAAAGCTAAGTGAACTAAAGCTCCCCAAATATAACGTCTGCATTTCTAAGCCTTCGCAGCCTCACAGACTGGAAGAGAAAGCAGCCATTCAAGCGGGAAAGCTAGCTTAGGAGAGGCGTCGAGACACACCAGCCATTCGGCCCTTACTGTTTGTTTAAAGAAGGATCTTTGCGCAGTATTTAACGGGCTGAGGAGAACCGTGAACTCAACGAAATCCTGAAGAAGATTCTTCTCTCTGGATGTTCACAGGCCGGATCCCCACATTGTAAGCAGCCTCTAAAGTTGGCAAAGGGGCCCAAGCAATAATCCAGCGCAGAGGGCGTTTGCTTACAAGTGGCTGACTAGAGTTCGATCTCCGGCATCCCCATACGATCCCCTGAGCACTGCCAGGAGTAATTCCTGAGTGCAGAGCCAGGAGTAACCCCTGAGCATCACTGGGTGTGACCCCAAAAGACCAAATAAGTAAAAGTTGACTAAATCTAGATTTTCCCAGCCCAGTCGCTATGGCTTAAACCATCTTGTCTGGTAACAATGCCGAGATTTCATCAATGCATATTCCAGTACAGATGGACAGGAAGAAAATGGGCCCGGAGTGAGATGCCATTTGTTCAGAGAGCGAGCCAGCCCGTCCTGAGCAAAGTGACCTTGGAAGAATCACCGAGAAGCGGGGCCAGGAAGACACGAGGTGTGACAGCCTAGAGGGCAGGTGTGTGTGTCTGTGGTCGTCCCACAAGGTGGTGGCTGGGCTCTGCCCCGTGCTGCACTACACAAAACTGCCGACGCTCACTATCAGGACAGGAGACCTCTGGGACCCACCAGCAACCAGAGGATGAAATCACCAATCCTCTGGGAAGGGGGCAGGAAACAGGGCCACGGTCAGGGAGCACCGACCTGGGCTCAATCCCTGGGACCACATGGTTCCGGGGGGTCCCTGGCACTGTAAGGCCGGAGCAGAAATGCGTCCTTGAGTGCTTGTTTTGAATCGGTCAAGAACCGCAGGTCTGAGCTTCCGGTCTGCCACCTGGGAGCCCTTTCCCGGCAGAATTAAGTAGTCGCCCATCACTTTCGCTGGATATATGGATATATGGATAATGCTCTCAACGGAATAAACATCTCTGAATGCAGCAGTTATGTGTACCTAGGTCGAGAAGTCAACATGATAAACGACCTAAAATCTGAGCTGCGCAGGAGGAAGAGAGCAGCATGGAATGCCTTCAAAGGCATCAAAGAAATAGCTAAAAGGACAAAGAACCTCCGGCTCCGGGCACATCTCTTTGACTCCACCATTCTCCCTGCATTAACATACGCCTCAGAGACCTGGACCCTACGAAAGCAGGATGAGAATGCTATTGGGTCTCCCAGAGAGGAATCGAAAGAAGGGAGGAATCGAAAGAGCTATGCTTGGAATATCACGCCTCACTCAAGTGAGAGAAGGAATCGGAGTTCCGACCTACGTCAACGATCGATAGTCAGGGACACTGTCTCATTTGCCAAGGCGTCGAAAACCAGATGGGCTGGACATGTAATGCGACTTGGAGACGACCATTGGACTACAGCTGTTACTGACTGGATCCCACGGGACATCAAAAGATCACGTGGCCGCCCACCTACAAGATGGTCAGACTTCCTTGTAAAGACCCTGAAGGAATGGTTTGAGGCTCTTCATATTCCTGAATCAACCAGATGCCATTGGGCTACACTGGCACGTGATAGGGTCCAATGGAAATGTTACTGGCGCCCGCTCGAGCAAATGAAATAATGGGACATCAAGTGATCAAGTGATGGATAATGCTTAAAAAAAGCGGGGGTGGGGGCGGAGGCGATAGCCCAGCGGGTAGGGCATTTGCCTTGCACGCGGCCGGCCTGTGCAGGCCCGGGTTCGATCCCCGGCGTCCCATATGGTCCCCGAGCACCGCCAGGAGTAATTCCTGAGTGCAGAGCCAGGAGTAACCCCTGAGCATTGCTGGGTGTGACCAAAAAGCAAAAAAAAAAGAAAGAAAGCAGGGGAGACGGGGTCCATCGCGCGCGTCCGGGAGACACAAGGCAGTGCGGCTACTCGGACACGGGCAACATGAACCAAAAGTCCCCCAAAAATACATGGTTGGGCCAGTCACCTCCCTAGGACTCGGCCTCTGGAGAATGGTCCCAGAAAGCCAAAATAAACAGAACTTTTGTTTTCTTTTTTGGGTCACACCTGGCAATGTTCAAGGGTTACTCCTGGCTCTGCAATCAGGAATTACTCCTGGTGGTGCTCAGGGAACCATATGGGATGCCGGGATCGAACCCAGGTCAGCTGCGTGCAAGGAAACGCCCTACCCGCTGTGCTATCGCTCCAGCCCCTCAGGAACTACACCTGGCGGTGCTTGGGGACCCTAAGGGATGCCGGGATTTGCACTGGGTCAGCAGCATGCAAGGCAAGCACCCTACCCGCTGTACTATTGCTCCAGCCCAACAGAAACATTTTTAAAGGAAAATAAATGGAAACAGGGGTTGGAGCCATACACAGCAGGTAGGACATTTGCCCTGCATTTAGCTGACCTGGGTTTGATCCCGGGACCAATGGGCAGAGCGGGCAGAGGGGCAGTCCACGGCTGCTTCAGACCCAGCGAGAGCTCATGTTCCTGGACCCAGGACTTTCTGAGATGCTCCCCACCATTTCTTCCTTACTGGGTCGCCCCTGATGATGCTCAGGGGGTACTCCTGGCGCTGCACTCAGGGGTTCCTCTTGGCAGGGACCTTGGCAGTTCCGAGGGGACCGTATGGCATGCCTGGGAATCGAACCCGGATTGGCCGCATGCAAGGCAAACACCCTCCCTGCTTTGCTATTGTTCCGGCCCCAAATACTGAGATTTTATTTATTAATTTATTTATTCATTGCTTTTTCTGGGTCACACCCAACAATGCTCAGGGGTTACTCCTGGCTCTGCACTCAGAAATTACTACTGGTAGTGCTAAGGGGACCATATAGGATGCCGGGAATCGAACCCGGGCCGGTCACATGTAAAGCAAACATCCTACCCGCTGGACTATCACTCCGGCCCCAATACTGAGACTTTATTATTATTTTAATATTTTATTATACCACCATGAGATATACAATTACAAAGATGCTCATGTTGGTTTTCAGTCATAGGCGTTCCTGTAACCATCCCTCCACCAGTGCCCATTTCCCACCACCAATGTCCCCAACTCCCTCCTCCCTCCCCCAGCCTGCCTCTATGGCAGGTTCTTTATCTCCTCTCTCTCTCTCTCTCTCTCTCTCCCTCCCTCTCTCTCCCTCTCACTCCCTCTCTCTCTCCCTCTCTCACACACACTTTAGGCTTGCAATGCATACATTTAGAGGTTATCACATGTATCCCTTGGCCTACATTCAATGCTCAATACTGAGATTTTAAAGTTAACAAATACTTACATTTTTGCCGTCATGTCAAACTGCATTCAATTTAAAATTCTGTAAATCCATTAAAAACAACAATAAAAATGGTTTCGTCTTCGATAATTTCTTAAAAGCACATCTGTTAAAGAGATGAGAGAGGGGATGGAAGTGTCAGAACCATGACAGGTGACTCTGGCGTCTTCTTGACCAGGTGAAGGGCGTCTTCAGTGAGTTCATCAATTTCCTCCCCACAACAAGGCAATGATGGAGGGGCATTTTAATCCTCTTCTTAAATGCCGAAACGGGGGAGGGGCTAGGAGAAGCCCATCACTTTGCCCAAAGCAAATCCCTTAAGGAACGGGAGTGCCGCAGTGTGGACCCTGAGGTGTGTGTCCTGCAGGAGGCTGACCTGGCTTGGTCCCCGGCATCCCGTTCGGTCCCCAGCACTACCAAGAGTAAACCCCTGAGTGCTGCCTGGAGTGGCCCCCAACACAAAACAAAAACCACAATGAAAAATGGCCTTTGCAATGTGCTACGTTGCTTTAGTCGCTGAAAGTTGCGCAGAGGTTTCTAGAAGAAAAACACAGCCTAGGGCTGGGGGGGGAAATGTGGAATATTGTATCATGCCTAAAATAATAAAATACATGAGTAAGTAATGGAGCTGGCCACAGGCTCTACAGCAGGACATTTGGGGAGCACTGAGCCTGAGAGTATATACGACGCTAACAGACTACAAACCCACTGAATAATATGATAATTGCGGTCTGTACTGACAGGCCTTTGCAATACAATGTCGAACAGTAGAGAGGAATTGTCGAATTCATCCTTTGAATGGTGTCATTAGGAAACCATCAATGTTAACCGGCAAAATAGTTAACTGTCAGACCTGAATAGCAAGGGGAAAACTACTACAACTTGTGAAGGGCAACCGAAATAAAGCTTCGGGGCACATGAGTGTGACTGCACGAGGGCGCTCTGGGTCTGCCGTGGAGCGACCCCAGCACCAAATTGTGAGGGAGCCTCTGCGAACCACCAGAGGTGGCCCCAAGATTCCTGCAGAAAACAAAATCAGGGACCAGAGTGTTAGAGCAAGGAGGGCATTTGCCTTGCACGTGGCTGACCGGGTTTGATCCCAGCATTCCACATGGTCCCTTGAGCACCGCCAGGAGAGTAACCCCTGAGCAGTGCTGGGTTTGACCAGCAAAAAAGAAAAAAAGAAAAAAAGAAAAATCAGTGAGAATGCAAAGGAAAAAAAAGCAATTCACGAATTCATGAAATAGAGACCGAAGCGATTTGAGCAGAGTGGAGGGCGTTTGCTTAGCACATGGCCAATCTGGGTTCGATCCCGGCATCCCATAAGGTCCCCGGAACACCGCCAGGAAGTAATTCCTGAGTGCAGAGCCAGGAGTAACCCCTGAGCATTGCTGGGTGTGACAACCCCTCCCCCCCCCCCCCAAGACGCAAAAAAAACAAACCACCAGTCTCACACCCCAGATTAGAAACACCAAACATTTTGGTCTACCCCAAGATGTAGTGCTAAAGCTCTGTCTTCCGACTTATTTGACTTACAATAAAATTCTTCACATTTAAGCTTCTCTGACCACATGCTTCAGGCTTTAGAACGAGACAGTGACGCCTTTTCCACGCAGAGACTGAGCTGAACCCGTGAACTGCGGAGCACCCAGCCCCCGAGACCCTGAGCCCACCCACCCGGCGTTTCCTCCCCTTCCCTATATAGAGGCCCGCTGAAGGCGACTGGTTGCGTTGAGCCCGGGCTCCCCTCCAGGAAGGGCTGGGGGCACCTGATTCTGGTCAACGAGTGGTAAGGGCCACTGCCAGGCCCAACTGCACCGGCCAGGCCCGCCCCCCCCATTTCTTCAGGTCAAAAGTATAGCTGGAACGGCTGAGCTGCTCATCTCCACGACCGCCTCACTGCTAAACGCTGTCTTTGAACGGGAAGGGGAGAAGATTCCTTCCCCAGGGCCAGGCCGTGAGCAGCAGCGTCTTCTCACACGAGAGAAGTGAGCGGTGAGGCGCACCTGAGCTGCCCCGTCCACAGAGCCAAGGCCACAGGGCTCCCTCGGCATCCACCGCCAGGCTGTGGCACACTAGATGCGGCTGATACTAACTGAGGAGGGCCAGCATGCGGACTTGGGGGGAAACTTACCTCAGCATTCCTGTGCTTTAGTCTCTTCACCTGCAAAACAGTAACAAGCAGTTAGGCAGACGGGAGTTAGCAGACGCTCGAGCACAGTTAGGGAGAAAAAGGCACCCGATTTCTTAGGAGAAATTAAGGCTGCTTCCTCCAAAGTAAATAGGACCAAACCGTATGTAGCAGAAGAGAAAACACTGCAAAAAATCCTCCTTTAAAACAGGCACAGAAAGTTTTGGCCGGGGTTAAGAAAAACGCTTCTAAAATTAACTCCATTCACAAGCAACCCTTGGTTCACTGATTTACGAGAGGAGCGAATCAGAAACCTCCACCCACCAGCTCAGAAAAGCACTTGAGGATAAACGCCAAGGAAAGACAGAATTGTGACAGATCATTCCACCACAAATGAAATATTCTGCCCTGCTTCAAACGACAATGGTCTAACCTCTGCATTTAAAACATTCATTTCTAAGTATTTAAGAAAAAAAACATTTTTTTTGGCCTTTCTTTTTACGTTGCCTTTCCAAATGATTTGAAATAGAAGACTCAAACCAAGTGTCCGGGGATCAAAGCACACGGCCTGACTGGGTGGAGAAACCGCGTGTCAGGTGGTTGTTGAGGATCAAGACCGTGTTGGCCAGGCTGAACAACGGGACCGTCTGTCACCGGCCTCCACTGTGGCGCGGGGGAGTTAGGCTTCTTCCAGTTTCATGGACACATTATGTCAGCTCCCGAAAGTCAATGTTTGTGACCTCGCCATCTGCTCTGACCTCCTGGGAGCCGCAGACAATACAGCGTGCACAGATGGTCTCCGAGGGAAGCCCCTCTCCCCGGCACCCTCACACAGCAGCGCAGGCCACAAAGCCCCTCAAGCTGGGTGCTCCGTTCACTGCACACAGGCAGGACAGAAGCGGCAACGGAGAAAGAAAGAAGCTATCCAGCAGGATGAAGCAGGCCTTGCAGGCGCTGGACATTCGCATAAAAGGCGCTGCCCACACTGAAGTTTCCCCAAGGACAGCCTGTCGAAATGGAAAATACTACTAATTTAAAAGTATCTGTTTATATTTCAAAGTGGGAAGGACCTGCATGGTAAAGCTTCAAAAAAGTATCAGCCATAATCTCGCCACTCGGAGGTTGGTTAAGTTGCTGGCATCATTTCCTTCAGTCTTTTCTCTGCCTGCTAACTTTTTGTTTTCTTTTTGGGTCACACCCAGCGATGCTCAGGGTTACTCCTGGCTCTGCACTCAGGAACTACTCCTCGCAGTGGTCGGGGGACCTTATGGGATGCTGGGGATCAAACCCGGGTCAGTTGTGTGCAAGGCAAATGCCCTCCCCACTGTGCTGTTGCTCTGGCCCCATTTTAATTCCACCAAGTGTTTGAAACCACGAGACAGGACAAAAGTTGAAGAAACCCACTTACTGAGCAAATGCTGCTGCCTCTGTGGACGGCATCACAGTTAAAAGGTAATCATTATGGTTGATGGGCCAGAGCGATAGCCCAGCGGGTAAGGGCGCTTGCCTTGCACGCAGCCGGCCCAAGCCGCCCGCGGTTCGATTCCCGGCATCCCATATGGTCCCCGAGCACCGCCAGGAGTAATTCCTGAGTGCAGAGCCAGGAGTAACCCCTGAGCATTGCTGGGTGTGACCCAAAAAGCAAAAAAAAAAAAAAAAAAAAAGGTAATCATTATGGTTGAGAGTCTTTGCTCACTTTTTCAGGTTGGAGAAAAAGCTTAGAAATCAACCAATAGGGCCATAGTGATAGCTCAGGGGGGAGGGCATTTGCCTTTTAAGTGGCCGACCCAGGCTTGATCCCTGGCATCCCATATGGTTCCCTGAGCACTGTCAAGAATAATTCTTAAATGCAGAGCCAGGAGTAACTACTGAGCATTGCTGGATGTGACCCCCTCAAAAAAAAGAAATCAACCAACAAGAACCCCACTTCTCGAGTCAGTTTTCACAGAATCTGGGTATAGTGACTCAAGGCCCAGAACCTCCCTCTCTCGGGATCCTACCAGTCTTAGCGAACCTGCTGGGTCATTTTCAGACTTTCATTTGTTTGTTTTGTTTGGGGTCCAGACCCAGTGAGCTCAGGTGTTACATCTGGCTCTACACTCAGCAATCATTCCTGGAGGTGCTCAGGGACCACATGGGGTGCCAGGGATCAAACCCGGGTTGGCCGCATGCAAGGCAAGCTGTACTATCTCTCCAGGCCCTAATTTTCAGACTTGAATTCAATTCTATCCATCAGAAAGGATGGGAAGCAAACGGCGGTCCATGCTGGCCCGGGTTCGATCCCGGCATCCCCATGTGGTCCCCTGAGCACCGCCGGGAGTAATTCCTGAGTGCAGAGCCAGAAGAAGCCCCTGAGCATTGCCGGGTGTGACCCAAAAAGCAAAAAAAAAAGAAGCAGTAACTAACTTTGGAATGCAGTACATTGATAAAGTGACAAGCTACAGCTTAATACTAAAGGTTAACTAGACATAAACCTGTCCTTCACCAAGAAAATTTACCAAAGCTAAGGTCCTCCCTCATTCCCTGCCACATCAGATAAACGAATTGTTCCTAGACATACATTTACAGTAAAAGACTTTCCCATGAAGGATTATAATAGACTGGATTTTAAAAATCAAGTTTGGGAAATAAAAATCCAAAAGAGAAAAACACATTCCCACTCAAGGCAAAATCACCATTTGGAGAGACCACCCAGATCCAGAGCAAAATCACATTTCAAGGCCTGGCCAAGAGTCCCGCAGAAGGCTTGGATCAAGCAGTGCAGGCCAGGTTTTAGGCCAGGCGACTTGCTTCTGCACAGATGACCGAGTGGACAAGTCTCGCTGGCCACATGCTGTTGGAACGCTTTCCCTCCCAGATCCACACGGACTGAATTATGAAGATGCTGATGAGGTTTGGAAACAAAAACCTCAGTGGGTATGAATGTGAAGGACGGAGTAAGAGCTGAGATCACGCAGACATGAAATGTTCGGTTTACCCAACAGGTGTCTGAGAAAAGGGAGCAATCAGGACGGCGCCTGTGCAGGACCAGCACGAAGTCGGAACAGGCGGCCTCACGTCACCCCCCCCCACATTCAGGCCAGATGGAAGATGCAGCAGCGCCCGGTCTGCTGTTCACCAATTCTGCAAAGTGGCCCCAGGAGCACTGGGCTAGACTCTTCCTTTGTCCACGGTCACACAGAACCAACATTTACAACTTCTTTTTGTTTGTTTGGGGCTTGCTCCTGCTCTGCACTCAGGAATCACTCCTGGCGGTGCTCGCAAACCATGTAACGACGCCAGGGCGCAAAACGGGATTGGCCATGTGCAAGGGCAAGTGCCCGCCCCTGGACTGCTGCTACGGCCCCAGGCCATGTCCTTGTTTTTTTTTTTAATTTATTTATTTATTTTTTGCTTTTTGGGTCGCATCTGGCAATGCTCAGGGGTTACTCCTGTCTCTGCACTCAGGAATTACTCCTGGCGGTGCTCAGGGGACCATATGGGATGCCGGGGACCCGAACCCAGGCCGGCTTAGGCCGGCTGCGTGCGCAAGGCAAACTCCCTACCCGCTGGGCTATCGCTCCAGTCCCACAGGCCATGTCCTGTTATGCTTCTTCGTGATTCCACCTAGGAGAGATCATTCTGGGGCCAGAGCGACAGTCCAGTGGGTAGGGCGTCTTCCTGGCATGCAACCTACCCAGGTTCAATCCCCGGCATCCCCCTATGGTCCCCTGAACACTGCCAGGAGTAATTCCTGAGTGCAGAGGCAGGAGTAAGCCCTGAACATTGCTGGGTGGGACCCAAAAAAAAAAAAAAAGACATTATTCTGGATCTGTGCTCTCTGGCTGACAATACTCGGCATGATACTCTACAGATCCATCCATGTAGTGGCAAAGTGAAGGTGAGTCCATTGTGTCTGACACATCAGTTTCTCTCCAGCCGTCTGTTCTTGGACGCTTGGACTGTTTCCAGACTTTGGCGATTGCGAACAGAGCGGCGGCCAACACAGGAGCGCAGAGCGCTTTTCTGAACAGTTTCTGGGCCCGTACAGGGACAGACAGCAGTCAGGGGAATTACTGGGCCATAACACGGAACCGCACTTGTAGATTTTCGAGATGTGTCTGTATTGTTTTCTGAAAGGGCAACCCAGGCGCCTTCCCATCAGTGGTGCTCAGAATCCCTCCC
The DNA here is from genome assembly GCA_021461705.1 of Cryptotis parvus. Classification (NCBI taxonomy): domain Eukaryota; kingdom Metazoa; phylum Chordata; class Mammalia; order Eulipotyphla; family Soricidae; genus Cryptotis; species Cryptotis parvus. The sequence continues at coordinate 15,535 of JAJIBD010028129.1, forward strand.
ACACCCACAACACTGGTCCATCTCGGTTCTGTGACATGTGCCCAGCTCACGGTGTGAGGGGCATATCTTGTCTCGATTTGCCTTTCCCTAATAATAAGTGACACTGAGCTTTTCCTCCCGCCGCCCCCATATATCGACTGTATGTATTCCTTGAGGAAGCTTCTGTTCGTTTCTTCTCCAGTTGTGGCTGGGGTTTGCTTTCTTGTTAAGTTTATAAGCGATTTTACGTATCTTTTACGTATACTATATCACGAACCCTTCGTCAGATGATTGTGGGGGAGCAGCATTTTCTCCCAATCCACGGGGTCTTTTTTATGCTATTCATTTCTTTTGTGAGCACCGATATATTACAGTATCTGGACAAAGAAAGTGTATTAATTCCATTTTTAGTTTGGGGAATGGTTTTGGGGTCACCCTGGTGGTGCTCAGGGCCTGCTCCTGGTCTGCACTCAGGGATTACTCTTGACAGGGTTTAGGGGGACCATACGGGGTGCCGGGACTGAACCCAGCACTACCATGTACACGGCAAGTGCGCCTACCCACTATACTTCCTGGTCCCATACCTTTATGCCTTCGAGTCAGCAGTCAGTAAGTGCTGCCCAGGGAAACCATCTAACCAGCTCCTTGGCTGGAGTTCGGGCTTCTAGAGTTCGGTTTTGTTTTTTTGCTAATATAAACAATGGCCTTAGCACTGTGGACTCTGAATGCAGCGATCCGAGTTCAAGAATCAGTGGAACCTCCACTTGTTGGAGAAGGCGGTTACCGACAGAATCCCGGGAACAGGGTGTAGGGATCCCCTTCTGCCCCAGGGAATTAGCGGCCTGAGGACAGAGAAAGACGCGAGAATCCAGCAAGGTTTCAAAGGCTTTACTCTCACAGGTTCAGGCATACAATCTAGGGACAGGAAAACCCCAGACTTTAGGTTCCTGGCTGGGCCCTGGCCACGTGTAGGTTAGAATCCTAGGCCAAGATGGCCACTACCATGTGCTAAGGCCCAACAGGGAATAGAACGGAGAGGAGAGAGGAGGCAGAGAGCCAAGAGGAGAGAAAAGGTGAGTAAGGGAGGAGGCTACAGCTTTTATAACTTTTCAGCCCAGACTGGCCCACATTTTTTTTTTTTTTTGCTTTTTGGATCACACCCTGCAATGCTTAGGGGTTTCTCCTGGCTCTGCACTCAAGAATTACTTCTGGTGGTGCTCGGGGGACCATGGGATGCTATGGGATGCCAGGGATCGA
>JAJIBD010028130.1:0-17767 GCA_021461705.1 Cryptotis parvus
AAGATCGCATACACACGTAGCCACAGGTGCTCTTCCACTGAGTCATACTTCAGCCTCATCACTCATTTTAAAATTAAAGATATTGCTAAGGAGACTCGCCAACTTTAGACCAATCATCATGTCCACAGAAATAAACATCAATGATGGACATGATGACCTTCAAATTGCGCCTATTCTAAGCACTATTATTTCCATCCCCCACTCATTTCATTCTAAATTCATGAATAGCCGTAGTAATGGTAATGCTTGGGAAACAGACAAAGCATCCCAAATTTTTTAATGAAGTTAAAACTAGGAGACGGGCACCTCTTCATCATCTATGATCTATATGTGTCACTACTAAACATACAACAACCTACCTAGATTTTCTAGAACACGTGCTATGTTTTGTTTCTGTTCTATCATTTCATAAAATCATATCTGAAAACTATGCTTACTTCAATAAAATAAAATGTATGTGCCATGACTGAGATGGGGTGGATACAGACAATTATAAAAGTTTGAAAGATATGGTTTTCTCATGAGCCAGTTCAGATTAGGAGTGGAAAGCTGTATCAAATTTCATTAGCTGGTTGGGGGGAAGGAAAGGAGAGGGAGCTGATAAGGTTTCAGTAGACTAGAAGGTTCCGAGAAAACTTCAGTGGTGATACATGTTAGAAAGGGTGTCAGGGTGGCATGCAAGACTAGAAGATTCAGGGAGGCTTTAAACAAGGTAGTGAGGCTTTAGCTGAGGCCCATTTATTGTGAGTATAAATATAAGTACAAATCTTGGTCTGTCTGTGTGAGAGTTCTATTTCCTTATCATCTCCTCTCATTAGAATTTTATTTCTCATTGCATCTCCAAGTTCCTTGAATCTCTGAAGAAGCTCTTTATAGAAAAAGTCAGCGGTGTGGCTGATATTTTTTTGCCTCGGTAAATCATGTGGGACTTTCATAAATCACATAGAGCCGCTTTCATTTTGCAGCTGTTTCCACACAGATACCAGAGTAATGCTTCTTAAAGCAGGAGAAACTTGAAGACATTGGCCGCCCCAGACCCTTTCTGCTTCTAAATTATTTTCCTCATTTTGCCCTTAGGCCTCCTTCCTACCTTTTATCCTTCCTCTCCTACCTCTTTACGTCAGGAAAATGGAAAGATCAGGATCAAGTTATTTATACATGATGGATGGATTGATTATTTAGTATGAATCCAAAATCCAGTGATTCGTATAATTCCAGCTTTTTAAGTCATTTGGTATTTTAACTTTATCTTCCAAGATGGAACCAAAGCTATTTTCTATGCTAAAAGATATTTCCAGGTTGCCTTGACTAGCTTTACAGAGATATTTTAGAGATGATGCTGGTATTGCATAAAAAGAAAGGAGGAAGATACTGCAAATAAGGTGAGCAGAAAAGAAGGGTAAGACAGAAAAAAATATAGACTAAGGAAGGTAAAGAAAAAAACTGACAAGAACAAGTTTAATAAATAAGTTCACGAAAGACCCCAAAGTGCATAAGTGCTTCCGTGTGAATGCATCGTGAACAGAGATGGGCAGATTTGGGGTAAAAGATCGTATTATTTCTCCAATTAGTAAGTTTTTGAGGGAAATGTGATGCTATTTTCCTTCTATGATGTGCCATAGTGCCATGGGCAGTCTTTGGGTCTCAGGGTTTTGTGTAAGACAAAATTGACAGAACACTGATGTCTTCATACATTGTAGCTCATTTATTTAACAGCTTTATTGACACAATTCATGTATGTAGTGCGGCGTGCCATGTCTGTTTATAGCAAGCTCACAAACAGTAAATTTCGTTCCAGTACCACAACACTGCTATCATGTATGCATTTTCGCTACTTCAGTTCACTCATTCAAGGAAGCCTTCCATTTCCTCTGATGACTGGGCCACGGCTCAAGCATGACCATTACTATTCCCTCACCTGTCTCAGGGACCATCTCCCTGGCCAAATTTGCTGGTCGTACCATCTCATGTTGGTGCTGTTGTCCGCTTGCTTGCCGTTTCTCCCAGGAGTGTCATTGTTCCTCCAATTTGAACGAAACCTACCTCTTGACCTTTCCTATGCTTCAAGTAGCTGGACACTTGCTGCTTGGTGCTCATTTTCTTGTGGCAGTTTTTCTGCCATCTGTTTGCTTATGCATGTGGAAAGAAACTAATTAGTAGCGTGCTGGTTTCTTTGTTCCTCCCGCTTGAGTAATAAAGAAGTAAAAAAATAAGGTAAAATACTTACATTGTGGCGTGGATCTGGGGAAATGGCCTTCTAACTGGAAGCCAGCGCCAAATAGGGCCTGGATCATTTCTCCCCACAAGATGCTATTCATTGACATACTCTTCAAATATTTTAAAATGTTAAATCACAGTAAATAAAAGGTTTTCAAGGCTTAGAGGGTATAAATTTTATGACTACTTGCTAAAAAGTATTATAAGTTTATTCTAGTCTGAGTATATATCATAGAGCTGCTCCATTTCACTATTAGAGGAAAAAAATACCAAAATGACTAACATATTTCTTTAATAAGTTTATTTACAAATGTCTTTAGACTTGTCCTGGACATGGTCAGGGGCTAATGGCAAACTCGGACCAGTGGTCAGAAGCCTTCTGGATAGCTCAGCTAGAAATGTCATTTGTGTTTCATCTGTTTGTTTATCTTTTCAGAGTACTGTAAAGCATATGGAGTACATTGTATTACATTTCAGGGCAGTTGGGATGGCCATTTAAAAGGTTCATGTCACTCCTAAAGGAGTTGAACATCCAAATCAGGGAAATTAAATTCAGAAAACTGGTGAATCCTGCAGTACATGTAAGAATCAACGCCGCATTGAATATCCATAAACAAGCACATTGTTAAATATATATTTTTCTCTATCTCTCTATTTTCATGAAAACAAGCACAGTTCTCATTAACATGCCGAGCTATTTTGTATATAAGAACAAGTATTGTAACATGGATTCTTTTCATTTGTTCTTCTGGGATTTTTCTACTCATGGAATTGTGTGGTAGACTGAGCTCAAAATGGTCAAGCTCTATCACTGCTTTCGCTGTAGGCCCCAGTGGTTGCTGTCAAATGGGACAAGTTCATGAAATCCAGGAAGGTGGTGCTGTCCTGACCAGATGCTACTCAGAACGCAAAGGGTCAGCCAAGGTAAAGACCACCTTGCCAGCCATGCTCTTGTGTCTGGAATTGACCACTATCCCTACAAAATGACAGTCACATAAGTAAGAAAAAATCACCACAAAAGTCAAAGATCAAGTCTTTTGTGAAAAGATAATAAAATCCAATAAGTAAGTCGAATAAATAAGATTATAACTATAATCACCAGTAGCCCACAGTGGAAAACAAGATATCCACTTGACAAAACCATCCTTTACAAGAGCTGTCTTCAGAGACCCTGCTCTTAAACCCAAGGCCTCAGAGAGAGGGTCAAGGTCAAGAATAAATGGTCCTTCCTGAAGGTAGCTTTTAAATGATTTATTTCTACTGGCTTTAAAAATCATAAAAAAGAGAGTTATATCACTTCCCTTTCAGGTGTAACCCCCCATTGGAGTACTCACTTCCAGACTGAAGTCTGGAGAACTTATCAGATACATTGTTTACTAAAATGTTGCAGGTGTTAAAGTTTTCTGCCATTATTGCAGTCCCCCAACATCTACAATATTTAATAAATCAGTTTTAGAACTAGGTGACTTTCTTCCAAAAGAGAAGTTGTCACATTCCATTCACAGAGTCATCATGCCCATAAACCTTAGGACATCTTTTTATTTTCAGATCTCAAAGAGTCCTTTGTTTGTGTGTGATTTATTTTATTTTTATCTAGACACTGGGTGGATTTGACAGTTGGCCTGATAGTTGAACTTTATGCATACTATGTTCTAGCACTGTTCCACTTTACTCTCACTGTCAACTTTCCTTGACTAGTGCGTCCCTTGTGGCTCCATCTTTCAAGCCCTGTCACCCCAAATCCCAAGTTTGCCACCTTTTTTTTAAGTATTTTATTATACCACCGTGAGATATTATAAATAAAAAAAGATACAATTTATAAGTTCATATTTGGGTTTTGGTATACAGTGTTCCAAGCACCCGTCCCTCCACCAGTGCCCATCTCCCACCACTCAACATCCCCGGCTCCCTCCCCTTCCCCAGCCCGCCACCTCCATGGTTCTTTATTTCTTTCCCTTTTCTCTCTTTCTCTTTCCTTCCCTTCCAGACTATGGATTACAGAAACATACATTAAAAGGTTGTCATGTGTATCCTTTTGCCTCTATTTAATGCCCAGTTCTAGGTTGGCATTAGTACCCTCGACTAATTATTATTAGCACCCTGTTCCATTTTCTGTCTTACCTAAACTCTGACTCCCACACGTTTGTGATAATTTCCACCTTTGACAAGACCCTCCTTGATATATGTTTCACTTGACCTTGGATATTGGTATCATAATATGTACATATATATTTATGCCATGCAAATAAATGCAGTCATTCTGTATCTGTCTCTCTCCTTCTGGCTAATTTCGCTTCAACATAATCTTTCCATGTCCATCCATTTATAGGCAAAATTTTATAACTTCATTTTTTCCTAACAGCTGCATAGTATTCCATTGTGTAGATGTACCAAAGCTTTTTATCCAGTCATCGATTTTCGGGCACTCTGGTTGCTTCCCAGATTCTGGCTATTGTGAATAATGCTATGAACATAAAAGTAGGGATGGTGTTTCCCCGCGTATTTTTGGTTTCCCAGAGTAGATTCCCAGGAGTGGTATGGCTGGGTCAAATGGGAGTTCAATTTCTAGTCTTTGGAGGAGTCCATAATGTGTTTTCCAGAAAGGCTGTACCAGCCTGCATTCCCACCAACAATGGATTGAGGTCCCCCTTTCCCCACATCCACGCCAGCACTTGTTGTTCTCGTTCTTTGGAATATGTGCTAGTCTCTAGTGGTGTAAAGCAGTACTCATTGTTGCTTTGATTTCAAAATCTCTCTGATGATTAGCATGATTTGTTACTTTCATAGTTTTTTGGCCCGGCCAATGATAAATTTGACTTCTTCCTTGTCCCATCTGGATACCCTGGATGTCCCCTTTTCTCTTTCTCTGATTGCTATGGCGCAATTCTCCCAGTACTATATTGAATAAAAAGAGGTGAGATGGCAACCCTTGTTGTCCCTTGATCTCAGGAAGGCTTTCAACCTTTCCCCATTTAGAATGATGCCCTCACCGTGGGCTTTGTGATGGTACAACTATCTTAAGGAGTCCTTCATAATTCCCATTTTCTGGAGGGTTTCAATCATGAACAGGTGCTGGATCTTGTCAAAAATGCTTTCTCTTGCATCTATTGATAGGATCATATAGTTTTATTTTTCTTTATTATGATGCTGCATTATGTTGATTGACGGTGAATAAGGAACCATCATTGCATTCCTGGATGAACTTACTTCATTTCAAGGATGTATAATCTTCTGATGAGTCTTTAGATTCTTGTCATAGTACTTTGTTGAAGATTTAGCATCCTTTTGCTCATCAGGGATATTGGTGTGTAGTTTTCTTTTATCTCCCCTGCTTTGGGTATCAGGGGTGATATGTGCCTAGAAACTGTTTCAAAGCAAGCTTTTATCATTTCCTGGAAAGAGCTGAGCAAGGACTGTGGCAGTAGTCCCCAAAGGTTTTGGTAGAGTCTTACAAAGTGAACTGCCTGGACTGGCTTTTGTGTTTGGGGGCAGAATTTTTAATTGCTGTCAATGTCCTTGAAGGTGATAGGCTTTGTCTTTTATTGAGGCCTTCTTGTTTCAGCCATGGGAAGGGTTATGGTGACATCAGGAATTTGTCCATTTCTTCTCCATTCTCATGTTTCCACATGCAGGTTCTCAAAGTAATCTCTGCTGATCTTTGATTTCTGTGTTTCTTAAGTTGTGATGGGTCACTCCTTTTTTATTTCCTTAGCTATGTTTGTCAAGTTTTCTTCCTTCTGAAGAAGTTCTGCCATCGGTTTTGTCAATCTTGTTTATTTTTTTTTCAAAAGAACCAGCCTGGTTTATTTTCAATCTTTTGGATTGCTTTTTTTTTTTGTGGGGTTTCTAACTCATTGATTTCCTCTAAGTTTCATTATTTCCTTTTTCTTGCCCGGGTTGGGCTCTGCTATTCTTCTGTAATGTCTCTCAAAATCCAATGTAGTGTGATTGGTGTGGCCCCCTTTCTTGTTTCATGATGAATGCTTGTAGAGCTATAAATCTTCCTTAATAATGTTTTTTTTCCTATGTCCCACAAGTTTTGCAGTTGGTGTCTTAATTTTCTTAGCCTGTTTCTCCAAATCTTTTATATTTCCTAAGTTTGATTTCTTCTATTTGTTGTTCAGGACTGAGCTGTTCAGCGTTTCCAGGCGTTTTGTTTGACTACTCGTTTCCTGTGTAAGGTTAACCTCCATTTTCAGTGCATCATGGACTGAAAAGATAACTGACACAATTTCTATCTTTTATTTTTATTGAGGTATGCTTTTGGGTCGAGCATGTGGTCTATTTTTAATGTTCCATGTCACCAGAGAAAAATGTGTATTCAGCTTCTTTGCGTTAAAAACGCCCACTATATTTATCCACTCAGCTCTCTTTTCTTCCATTTCTTCCTTCAGGGGCCCCATATTTCCTGGTGAGTTTCAGTCTTGTTGACTCATCTCACCGTTGATAGAGCAGAGTTGAACTCCCCAACTATTATTTTAAGCCAAACGTTAATGTCTTCTTAAGGCCACTTGTTTTACGGGATTTTTTCTGGGCCCTCGTTGTGATATATGTTTAGTAGTATAATTACTTCCTGGTGTATATACCCCCTAAATTCAAGAAATGGCCTTCGTTGTCCCTTCTTCTAACCTTTTTCAGCCTGGAAAGCTATATTATCTGATACTTAATATGGACTTTACCAGCGCCTTCTTTTGGGAGGAGTTAGGTATGCGGAGAAATTGGTCTTCCAACCTTGACTTTGAGCCTGTGTTTGTTCTAATTATTCGATGTTTCCTAGACAGCAAAATGTTGGACCCAATTTTTTAATCCATTTTGTGCATCCCAGAAGCCCTCTAATTGGTGATTTGTGACCATTGACATTGAGAGATATTATTAGCATGGGATTTTGTGCCACTTTTCTGTTTGTGCTTGCTGTACTTCTTTGGGTTTGGTCGTATTACAGTCGACCCTTCCAGTCCTTCTTTAAAAGTTTGTTTTGAGTCCATGAAGTTCCTGACTTGCTGCCAAGTCTGCCATATATCTTGACAGGCATGTTCTTAAGTTTGTTTTTTAGATCTCATGTTTTCAGTAAGCATGTAGACTTGAAGTTTGGACATACAGTTTTACCACTATATATCTATATGTATATTCCTCTACAGCACTAAGGTACCAGAGGTTTTGACCCTCCCCTCTACCATGTGCTATCTACTTTTCCTACTATCCTCTGATTACTTTTCCTTTTTATGTCTACTTCCCATATTGGGGTGATCAATTTATCCTCGACTCTTAATAATACTGTGCATTCATCTTCAGGAGAAATTGAGAGAAAAGTATTTCATCACATTTTCCTTTCTATGTAGTCACGTCTTCTATTTCGATGGTGTTTTAGATCTTTTATGAAATGCTTACCTGGGACTACTTAAGACTTTATGCTGTTTACAGATATTAGATAATCACCTTCTGGGTCCTTCTGGGCTCATACTGAGGTTTGGCCTTCAGAATGTCAAGAAGCAAGCCACACCTTAGTCTACTTAATATTCTGTTGGGTGCACAGACAAGCACCCAGAGTAATATAAGAAATTTTATGATCATTATAAATAGCCATAACATTATTTATAATGACTAGTATCTACCATAGTGCTTGCCATTTGAGGAAGGGAGAATTAATTCTCAGTATTTTGTGGTTGTAAACAACTCCTCAGGTTTTGATTCTGTGAAGCAGTTAAAGTGGAATACATCTCTGTTAGCAAGGTATCATACTCTTTATTTCAGTCTGATGCTTCAAACTTAATGCCTAAATTCTAAGATTTCAAATTGAAATAGTTTCTAAAAACTGCCATTTTCCAAAATTATTATTAATTGCAGAAAGGTAGTTCCTGGGTATTCTGCCTGAATTTATGCAAAACATGTATATTAAGCACAAATACAGAAAATAGCAAGGGTAATAATATAGAAAGAAAAAGTGAATGTTTCAGATTCTGACATAACTATATAATACCATCGATTAACTATGGATCATACTTTAAAAATGGAAAAAGGCTTCAATTACTTCCAACCTTTTAATTTTGCTCTGCCTGATCTTGGATATTAATGGTATCATGTTATTTTTAATTATTTTTATATCCCACAAATAAATGCAGTCATTTTTATCTGTCCTTTTCTATGGCTGAGATCCCTTTTAAGTTCTAAAGAGGCTTCACTCATGGCTGCAGTTGCACATGACTTTTTATACTTTTAAAATTTGTTTTATTTTAGGCACTGTGGTTTGCAATACTGTTAATGTGTTAGGGTTTTATGCATGTGCATTACCACACCCTTCTTCCTCACCATTGTTTCAGGGTCCCCACCCCCTCTCCTGTCCTGGCATGCCTTCCCTATAGTAGCATGCTTTTGTGCTAAAGACCAGTTCTCAGTTTCTGCCTTTGGAACTTTTATTTAGTAATTTTCAAAAGTCTTTCGGTGTTTGTGTCTCTACCTTTCATCTGGGTGGGACTTTCTAATAAAAATTGCAAATGTGGGAGCCAGAAAGTGGTAAAGTGTGCCTGTCACTTCCGGCAGATCTGAATTCTATCCCGGCACTACATATCATTCCCAGTTATCCTTATGTGCAGAGCCAGGAGTAATCCTGAGTTTCTGCATAAGGTGTGACTCAAAAAAATAACCCTAAATATTATACTGTGACCAAAGCCTAATGTCATAATACACTCTTGTGAGTTTGCGATTTTTTTAAGCATTTTATTATACCACCGTGAGATATACAAATAAAAGATATACAATTAAAAGTTCATTTGCTTTTATCATACAGTGTTCCAGCACCCGTCCCTCCACCAGTGCCCATCTCCCCAGAATCCAACATCCTCTGCCCTCTCCCCTTCCCAGCCTCCACCTCAATGGCAGGCTCTTGGCTTCCTTTCCCTCTTTCTTCTCTTTCTCTTTCCCTTCCTCCAGACTATTTGTATTCTGTTTAATGTATACCTCAAAAAAAGTAGCGGTTTGGTCTCCAAGTGAACCTCATCCTGAATTCCACCCTTCTTTCGCTGCTCTATAGGTTTTCTGTTTGCTTACTTTTATTTAAAGGAAGAGGCTATAGGCGGTAGTGCTAGGACTTCTCTCAGCTCTGTGTTCAGGGATTGCTCTGGTTTCTGGGAGTGGAGAGACTATGAGGCAGCAGGAATTCATCTCAGGTCTCCTAAGTCAGTTGCATGCACTGTGGTCCACTAAGCCTCTCTTTTAGATGCCTCTTATTTTAACAAATCCTATTAATAATCCCTTCTGTGACTGTTTAGAAATTATTTTATTTTTCCTTTCTGCTTTATCACTTCCTGGATGGTGTGGTGTTTCTTTACTTAAGCAAATTTCATATGGCTGCAGAGCAATACATAGCAGGTAGGGTGCTTGTTCATCAATAAATGCTGGATTTTGAGATGACTACAAGAGTATGCTACCCGCACAGCAGAGCCTGGTGGCTGCCCATGTCATATTCTGATATGCCAAATACCAAAAATAAATTATTGACTCTCATTCCCATGACCTGATGGAAAGGTTTAATGCTTTTTATCCTGAGCAAGAGCTCCCTTGGGCTCTACTTCAGCCGAGACAGGTCATGTGGAGATGTTACTGAGCCTAATTTAAGGGCAAATTGACATGAAGGGAAGAGAGTGATGCATGAAAGGTAAGAAATTGTTATAATTTTTAAAATCCCTTAAAATAATGTTTATTCTGGATTGTCCAATTACAACAAAGAAAATATTATATTTATGTGATTTTCAGGGTATAAAGGGTTTCATCCTGCAATTTTATTCTCAGTTCCATGACAAATTTGAATCTGATGTATTTTTCCCAGGAATTTTTCTACAAATTCTGGACTGAAGAGCAGCTTTAAAATATCATCATGAAAAGTGCAACCAATACAGAATTAAATAATCAGAGTTTTAATTGTCAAGCTTTTATTTTTTCTATATTTTGGTTTAGGGCCACACCCAGTGGTAGCTCAGGATTTACTCTTTCATACTCAGGAATCACTACTGGCAGTGCTCAGGGGATCATATGGAATTTCAGGCATGAACTCTGGGCTGATCACATGTGCAAGGTACATGCTCTAACTACTGTACTAAGGCTTTGGCTTGTAAATCAGACATTTTAAAAATAATAAGTATTTGTTCAAACTATATGGCATTACATACACCCATATATTTATTAGAAATTTTAGATTTTCTGGTAGTTTTAATAACTGTAAAATACTATTACTTGAGCATGATAAAGAAGCAATATCATCCATATATAACAGCATTTCATGAGTTACAATTATTAAATAGGGCTCTATATGCACAATCTATACCTACATCCCTTCTTCACTAATGGGAAATCTGTATCATAAAATGTACTCTTTAGAACTCTTTCTGAGACTCCTTCCACCTTTTGCTATTCATTTAATATATTCATATTTGTTTTTACACTCTTTTTCTGTGGAAGTTTCTGTAATATAGATTCCAAAAGGTCGGCGCACGTCGCAAAACAATATCATTCATTTAACAAAAATAACAACATTCAAAGATACTCTAAAAATTATAATTGAAATTTACTTTTAAAAAATAAAGATGAACCCTATTACCTCAGAAGTTCAACCATGGTGAGCTACTTCAGAGGCACTAGCAATAGCAAAAGAGAGTCCGTCTAGCTCCCAGGGTGCCCAAAATAAAAATTCCTGGGAGGGACAGGCCAGTTTTCTTAAAGTCGCAAAACTAGAAAAGATACCAAAACTATGACCTCAGGACTGGCACCTTCTTGTGGCCCTTCGGCCAAACCTGTGCAGAAATACAAAGGGCATTAAATGCTCAGATCTGGCGCAAAGGGGGCCATGGCTGCACAGACCATCCTGGCATCTCATACTATTCCTGAGGGCAGCCTTCCAGCTGTCAGTAAACACATTAGGCCAGTAGTCCATTGACTTCAACACCACCTTGTCACTCTTGATAGATCAACAAGACTGAAATTCAGTAAGAAAACACTTGCCCTCGGGAGGGAAGAAAAAATGACTAGGGAGGGATATAGAGATATATACAGGACTTTATGCCTAAAATAAAATTTCACACCTCTTCAGTGCACATGAACATTCTCCAAAATAAAACCACTTGCTTGTTTCAAACACATACCTCAAGAAAATCAAGAAGATAGAAATTACTTAACATTTTTGTAAATTGTTACATATGGATACTTTAGATCCCATCTTGCAATCCTAAAGATGGATGCAAGGATGTTTTAACATTTGCAGCCAATCAACATAATACATGGTCATTGTAAAAGAAAATAGCAAACATGATCATTAGCTAGAGAAAGCATATGAGAAGATCCAGCACCTATTCATGGATAAAAGAAATATCTCCACAATATGAAGGTTGAAGGAATCCTTCAATATAGTCAAAGCTATCCACCAATAAGTCCACAATAAGCATTATTATCAATGTAAAACATTAAAAGCCTCCTTAGATTGGGGACATAAAAGGCCGTCTCTGCTACTTCTTATCAATATAGTACCAAAGTACTGGCTATAGAACTTAAGAATAAAAATATACTGAGGGCAATACAGAGAGCCAAGGAATAAGTCAAATTCTCATTATTTGTACATGATCACTATACTTCAATGCAAGGGCTCTGAGGATGCATGATACTGCAGTGTTAGAAATATGAGTATGTCTACACAGCCAGACTTTAATACCTGCCACTACTTCACTCACTGAACTTTGGGAGGGGGCCAGGATAGGAACTTAAATAAGTACCTAGTGATGCTCAGGTAAAAGCCACTGGCTCTAGCCGAATTACTCCTGGAGTGTGTCTGAATGACCATATGGGATGCTGAGGGATCAAACTCAGTGGACCATGTAAGTGCTGCAATCACCCTTACCTGCTGTACCTGGCCTCTCACCAGCACTTGCAAAGACCAGAAAGCAGAACTAGGAAAACTAGAAAACATAACCCTTTGTAACTGACAGAAACATCTCTGTGAGAGAGAGATAAAAAAACAAGCCATCCTGCCAGGTTCCCAAGCACAGAGCCAGAACTGCCAACTTTATCTTCACTCAGCCCAATGGGTAGATTCCCCAGAGGTTTTAAACTGCAAAAGAGATTTGCAGTCCATGGAATAGCAAAAAGATTCCCCAGACACCAGTCTGAAAGTTAAATTTGCATTTTCAGATTGCGGTCCTGATCTGTCATCACAGCTCATCCAAAATATGAGCAGCCATAAGATGAGCAGAAAGGCGCAGCACATATTCTAACTTTAGCAACTGCATTCCAGAAGTTCCTGCAAAATGGTACAAGACTTCAGCTATTGCAAAACTAGCATGTAATAAGGACACTCCTACAGACCTTTTCAAACCCAACAATCAAATCACAGGTAGGGAACACTGTTCCCTGGATATCTTTCAGAGTTTCTTTAGGAGGTGCTCCCGGAGCATGAAGATATGCATCAATTCACCATTTTGGCATCTTAAAGTTTACTCCTTAAATCTAGTGACTCACAGCAGAGTTAATAAATGCAACTCTTCAAGCTAATGGGAATAGCAAAAGATTTTCAAAGCAATTTAAAAACAAGAATCTTCAACTAAGAATTATTTGGTCCTGTCAGGCTATCACTCAGATTTTAGTGAGTAAAGCAAACATTTGAAGAGAAGCAACAGCTAATGCCATTCACTATCATCCAAAGAGTTCACACCAATAATCTTCTACGAAGAGAAAGAAAACTAGTCAATGCAGAATAAGCATGTTTTCTTCCCACTCTCTGAGAAGACAAAACGCAGTCTCATGAATATCCTTTTCTTTCTCCTCACTCTTGTCAAAATTCTTCATTCAATAAAGTTATTTACTAGCTTGGCTTCACTCTCCAGGAATTCTACAATCTCTCCACAGGTGTGTGTGTGTGATTATTGTGTCTCATGGACCCCTAAGTTGCCCCAGGAAGAGCGGAACCCCATCAATGGGAAATCCAAGGGCAAACAGCCTTGATTTCTAGAACCCCCTTGGCCCTGGGCTTCCGGAAATGTCTCACATCTCCTCTACAGGTGTTTGTGATTCTGAGTCTGCAAGGACACAAAGCTGCCACAGGGTTAATACATAAACCTATCAACTGGAACCAAGACAAATTGTTTTGCTTCCCAGGACCCCTGAAACTTCTGGGCTTCGAAATGTCTACACCCACCATATCGGTGTGTGTGTAAGATTCTAGTTCCATGACGTCAAGCTGCCCCAGGAAGAGCAGAAACTCCATCAACTGGAACTAAGGCAAACTGCCTTGGTTTCACCCTCGACCCCTTGGCCCCTGCGCTCCAGGAACATCCTACTCCAAACCAGCTTTACGTGGTCCGCGAGACCCTCTTTACTACCTATATTGCATGAGGTACCAGTGAACCTTGGTTCCTACATCCTTAGTTACCCACCCAAACTCTGCAAAACAGACCAGACACCTAATAACTGTAAATATCAGTCACCCAAGAACTCACATTAGCAACCCTAAAATAGTCATAATGGAAAAGCAACGCAAAATTCCATCAAGATCAGTGATGAAGCTTCACTAGTCCAGATGAGCCAACAATACCAATGAGTTATAATCCTCTCTGATAAGGAATTTCAAAAAAGAATTGAGAAGCAACTCATAAGGACTTCAAAAGAAGTAATAATGCACAATCAAGAAAATATAAGAGGTGATGAGAGAAGAATGAGGAAAAAGGTAAATAGAAATGACAGATATTAGAAAAATGAGGTAAATGAAATGAAAATAATGGAAAGCCAGTATATGGAATATAGAGGTATTGGAGAAAGAATTACTGATCTTAAAGATGTGCCCAAAGATTTCTACACAATACCAGAAGATAGAAAAAGACTCACAATTACAGAACAGTGACACCAAGAGATTATCGGGATGAAGCTAGAAGAAACAGCATGCGGACGCTGGGGGGTCCCAAATAAGGCAAGAAAAAAAACTCTGATGAAGAAGAAACCGCCTCAAACCATAATTCCAGAAAGTTCCCGGAACTAAAGAACACTGCCTCAAGATCCAGGAGGCCCAGGATGCCAGCTAAAAGAAACCCCAACAAGAATACTTCCAAGACACATCTTAATCAAAATGACAAAAACATAGATAGAGATAGAATACTGAAAGCAGTAAGATCAAAGAAGGTAACTCACATACAAAGAAACATCTCTAAGATTTACAGCAGACTTCTCTGATGAAACACTCCAAGCCCGAAAAACAATGGTGGGATATTGTGAAAAGGTTCCAATGCACTGGCAGGCCTTTACCAAGAATTCTTCACCCAGCCAATTCACATTCAGATATGAAGGAAAGATACAACTTCATGGATAAGCAACAAATCTGGAACTTCATGGACTCAAAACCAATCTTTAAAAGAAGAGATAACAGGCTGGCCTCACATAATGCGACCAAATCCCATAAGCACAACAAGCAAAAACAGAAAGATAAAACAAATAATTGATGACAATACCCTCTCCAAAGTCAATAGTCTCAAATGCACCAATTAAGGACACGGAGCAGACAAAATGGATTAAAAAAATTGAACCTCAACACCTACAGTCTACAAGAAACACATCTAAATAATCGAACAAACACAGACTCAAAGTCAAATGAAAGACCATTCTCCATGCAAACAACTCCTACAAAAGGCTGGTGTGGCCATTAGTATCAGATAATATAGACTTCAGGCTGAAAAAGAATAGAAAGGAAACGTAAGGCCATTATTAATTAAGGGTATGTACACCAAGGAAGAAATTACACTACAAACATATATGCACCCAACGAGGGGTCAGCAAAATACAAAAAACAACTGCTAAGAGACCTCAAAGAAGGATCAACAGTAACACAATAATAGTTGGAGACTTCCAACACTGCTCTATCAACGATGGATAGATCAACAAGACTGAAACTCACCAAGGAAATATTGGCCCTGAAGGAAGAAATGGAAAAAGAGAGCTAGGGGATATATACAGGGCGTGTCAATCCCAAAAAGCTGAATACACATTTTTTCTAGTGCACATGGAACATTCTCCAAATAGACCACATGCTGAGCCACAAAAGAATACTCTCAATAAAATAAAAAGATAGAAATTGTGGCCAGCTATCTTTTTTTCAGACCATGATGCAATGAAAATGGAAGAAACAATAAAACAGAAACAGGGAGCCCAAACCAAACACCTGAAACTTAACAGCTCAGTCCTGAACAACAAAAGGATCATAGAAGAAATCAAACAGGAAATAAGCAAAGATTTCTGGAAACAAATGAAAATTAAGACACCAACTATAAAAACTTGTGGGACATGGAAAAAAACGTGTAAGAGAATTTATAGCCACAAGCATTCATCATGAAACAAGAAAGGGCCCACATAAATCACCTGACTCACAGAGCTGAAGACATTAGAAAAAGACTAACAAAAGGAGCCCAACCCAAGTAGAAAAAAAAGAAATAATAAAACTAGAGAGGAAATCAATGAGTTGGAAACCAAAAAAAAACAATCCAAATGCTTGAAATGAAGAGCTGGTTTTTTGAAAAAATAAACAATATTGACAAACCATTGCAAGGGTATCATAAGTAGAGGGAAAAGAGAGAACCCAAATAAACAGAATCAGAAATAAAAAGGGTGACATCACAACAGAAACCACAGATATCCAAAAGATCATCAGAGATTACTTTGACAGCCTCGAAACACAGAACTAAAGAAAATGATATAATCCAAGAAGTTCTATAACCTCCCAAGGATGAAACAAGAAGACCTACAATACCTGAATAAGCCTATCACCTCTCAAGGAAATTGAAACAGCAATTAAAAGTCTGCCCAAACACAAAAGCCCAGGTCCAGCACGGATTCACTAGTGAACTCTACCAAACCTTTAGGAGAATTCTACTGCCAGTCCTTTCTTGCCTCTTCCAGGAAATAAAGAAATAGAAACACCCCAAACAGCTCTTACGAGGCACATAACACCCTGATACCCAAAGCAGGAGAGATAATACAAAGAAAGAAAACTATAGACTAATATCCCTGATGAAGTATTATTAGCGCTAAGATCTTCAGCAAAAGGCTAGCAAACAGAATCCAAAGATCATCAAAAGATTATATATCATGACTAAGTAGGATTCATCCTGGAATGCAAGATGGTTCGGGAAGCATTCGCAAGTCAATCAACATAATACATCATATCAATAAAAAAATAAAAACCATATTATCTCTATCAATAGATGCAGAAAAGCATTTGACAAGATCCAGCACCCGTCCAACAAACCCTCCAGAAAATGGGATTTAAAGGGACCTTCCCAAGATAAAGTTACAGCCATCTACCAAAAGCCCATAGCGAGCATCATTCTAAATCTGAAAAGTTGAAAGCCTCCCTGAGATCAGGACAAGACAAGGTACACTCTTTACCTATTTTTATTCAATATAGTACTGGAAGTAATTGTCATAAAGCAATCAGAGAAGAAAAGGACATCAAGGAGAACCAGATAGTCAAGTTATCATTATTCACAGATGACATGATATTATACCTAGAGAACCCTAAATTCTCTTACCAAAAAACTCTCAAAGTCAATAGGCTATAGTAGAGGGTAGCATACAAAATAAACATTCAAAGTCAGTGGTTTTCTCCATATTTAAATGACGAAAAGAGTAGCTGAAGGATATTTTACAGTTACCTATCTTCATTAATTGTAAAGCCATTGCAGAACAAATACCCAAGATCAGGCATCAAGTGTAAAGCGACCTGTACAACGAAAACTGCAAGACATCGCTTCAAGATGTTACCCGACATATGAAATGATTTCAAGCCGGATTGGGAGATCAACATTAAATGTAAAAATGGCAATACCCCAGAATTTCCTGAAAAGATATTCCACGTAGTCTTAGCTGATGCATTCCATTTATTGTCTCCTTTCAAAGAAATTGACCAAACACTCCTGAAAATTTGTATGCGCGGAACAATAAACCACCAAGGGATACAAGCAATCCTTGGGAAAAAGAAGATGGGAGTGTACTTCTACCTTTACCAATTTCAAACTGTACTCATAAGCAGCAGTAGTAGTTAAAAAACAGCACAGTATTGGAATAAAAGCAGACCCGTGGACCTATGGAATAGAATCTGAGTATCCTGACACCAAAACCTCAAACATACATGATCATTTAATCTTTTGATAAAGGTTGCAAAAGAGTCTAAAAATGGAGTAAGGGAAAGTCCTCTTCAATAAGATGGTGTTGGGAGAAAACTGGGCAGTGACATGTAAAAATGAATTTGACCTGTGTCTAAACAATTCATGCACAGAAATCAGATCAAAATGGATTAAAAGATTCTAAATATCAGACTTGAATTCCAAAGTATATTGAAGAAAATATAGGAAACTCCTCCACTTTATTGAAGCTAAAGGCATCTTCAAGGTGAAACATCACTGAAAAGCAAACTAGAAGAAAAGATAAACATATGGGACTACATGAAACTTTCAAAAAAGCTTCTGGGTGCAATTCCTCAAAAGAAACAGTGACTAAGATAAAAAAGCAGTCCACAGAATGGGAAAGAATA
>JAJIBD010028131.1:0-33428 GCA_021461705.1 Cryptotis parvus
ATGTCCTTTTTCTTCTCTGATTTGCTGTGGCAAGTACTTCCAGTACTATATTGAATAAAAGAGGTGAGAGTGGGCAACCTTGTTGTCCCTGATCTCAGGGAAGGCTTTCAACTTTTCCCCATTTAGAATGATGCTCACTCTGGGCTTTTGGTAGATGGCTGTAACTATCTTAAGGAAAGTCCCTTCAATTCCCATTTTCTGGAGGGTTTCAATCATGAACAGGTGCTGGATCTTGTCAAATGCTTTTCTGCATCTATTGATAGGATCATATGGTTTTTATTTTTCTTTTATTGATATGATGTATTATGTTGATTGACTTGTGAATGTTGAACCATCATTGCATTCCCGGGATGAATCCTACTTGGTCATGATGTATAATCTTCTTGATGAGTCTTTAGATTCTGTTTGCTAGTATTTTGTTGAAGATTTAGCATCCTTGTTCATCAGGGATATTGGTGTGTAGTTTTCTTTCTTTTTTATCTCCCTGCTTTGGGTATCAGGGTGATATGTGCCTCTTAGAAAAACTGTTTGGAAGTGTTTCTTTTTATTCTATTTCCTGGAAGAGCTTGAAAAAGGACTGGCAGTAGGTCCTCCTTAAAGGTTTGGTAGAGTTCATTAGTGAATCCGTCTGGACCTGGGCTTTGTGTTTGGGCAGACTTTTAATTGCTGTTTCAATGTCCTTGAAGGTGATAGGCTTATTCAGGTATTGGAGGTCTTCTTGTTTCAGCCATGGGAGGTTATAGGACATCAGGAATTTGTCCATTTCTTCTCCATTCTCATGTTTCACGGCATACAGGTTCTCAAAGTAATCTCTGCTGATCTTTTGGATTTCTGTGGTTTCTGTTGTGATGTCACCCTTTTTTATTTCTTATTATGTTTATTTGGGTTTTCTCTTTCCCTTTCCTTAGAAGTCTTGCCAATGGTTTGTCAATCTTGTTTATTTTTTTCAAAGAACCAGCTCTTGGTTTCATTAATCTTTGGATTGGGTTTTTTTTTTTTTTTTTGGGGGGGTTTCCAACTCATTGATTTCCCCTCTCTAAGTTTTATTATTTCCTTTTTTTCTGCCCGGGTTGGGCTCCCTTTTGTTGGTCTTTTTCTAATGTCTTCAGCTCTGTAGTCAGGTGATTTATGTGGGCCCTTTCTTGTTTCATGATGAATGCTTGCAGAGCTATAAACTTCCCTCTTAACACGTTTTTTTCCATGTCCCACAAGTTTTATAGTTGGTGTCTTAATTTTTCATTTGTTTCCAGAAATCTTTGTATTTCCTTGTTTGATTTCTTCTATTTGTTGTTCAGGACTGAGCTGTTCAGTTTCTAGGCGTTTGGTTTGACTACCTGTTTCTGTGTAAGGTTAACTTCCATTTTCAGTGCATCATGGACTGAAATGATAACTGACACAATTTCTATCTTTTTATTTTATTGAGGTATGCTTTGTGGCTCAGCATGTGGTCTATCTTGGACAATGTTCCATGTCACTAGAGAAAAATGTGTATTCAGCTTTTTTTGGGATGAAACGCTTCTGTATATATCCACTAGCTCTCTTTCTTCCATTTCTTCCTTCAGGGCCCAATATTTCCTTGGTGAGTTTCAGTCTTGTTGATCTATCCATCGTTAATAGAGCAGTGTTGAAGTCTCCAACTATTATTTTGTTACTGTTAATGTCTTCTTTAAGGTCTCTTGTTTTATGTATTTTTTCTGGCCCCTCGCTGGATGCATATATGTTTAGTAGTATAATTACTTCCTGGTGTACATACCCCTTAATTAATAAGAAATGGCCTTCGTTGTCCCTTCTAACCTTTTCAGCCTGAAAACTATATTATCTGATACTAATATGGCCACACCAGCCTTTTGGAGGTTATTTCTTTGCGTGGAGACTGGTCTTCCAACCTTTGACTTTGAGTCTGTGTTTGTTCTGATTATTCAGATGTGTTTCTTGTAGACAGCAGAATGTTGGGTTCAATTTTTTAATCCATTTTGTCACTCTGTGTCTCTTAATTGGTGCATTTAGACCATTGACATTGAGAGATATTATTGTCATTGGCTTTTGTGCCATCTTTCTGTTTGTGCTTGTTGTACTTTTGGGTTTGGTCGATTACAGTAGACCCTTCAGTCCTTCTTTTTAAAGTTTGTTTTGAGTCCATGAAGTTCTGACTTGCTGCCAAGTCTGCCATCTTGACAGGCATGTTCTTAAGTTTGTTTTTTTTTAGATCTCATGTTTTCAGTGTTATTGACTCTGAAGTTTGGATATACAGCTTTACCACTATATATCTATATGTATATTCCTCTACAGCACCAAGGTACCAGAGGCTCTTGACCCCCCCCCCAATTATGTGCTATCTACTTCTTCTCACTATCCCCTTGATTACTTTTCCTTTATGTCTACTTCCCCATATTAGGGTGATCAATTTATCCCGACTCTTTAATAATACTGTGCATTCCCCTCATTCAGGAGTAAATTGAGAGAAAAGTATTTCATCACATTTTCCTTTCTATGTAGTCACTGTTCGAGCTGATGGTGTTTTAGATCTTTTATGAAATGTTACCTTTGACCATTAAGACTTTCCATGCTGTTTACAGAGTGACATAATCACCTTTTCTGGGTCCTTCTGGGCTCATACTGAGGTTACTCAGAATGTCAAGAAGCAAGGTCAAATTTTAGTCTACTTAATATTCTGTTGTTAATAAGACAAGCACCCAGAGTAATATAAGAAATTTTATGACTATTATAAATAGCCATAACATTATTTATAATGACTAGTATCTACCCATAGTGCTTGCCATTTGAGGAAGGGAGAATTAATTCCTCAGTATTTTAGGTTTGTAAACAGTCCTCAGGTTTTGGATTCTGTGAAGAAGTTAAAGTGGAATACATCTCTGTTAGCAAGGTATCATACTTTTTTATTTCAGCTCTGATGTCAAACTTAATGCCTAAATTCTAAGATTTCACTGAAATAGTTTTGAAATGCCATTTCCAAATTATTAATTGCAGAAAGGTAGTCTGGTATTCTGCCTGAATTTATGCAAACATGTATATTGCCAATAAAATATAAAAATAGCAAGGGCACAATATAGAAAGAAAAAAG
Source organism: Cryptotis parvus (assembly GCA_021461705.1). NCBI lineage: Eukaryota > Metazoa > Chordata > Mammalia > Eulipotyphla > Soricidae > Cryptotis > Cryptotis parvus. Next base: position 3,083 of record JAJIBD010028131.1, read on the forward strand.
TGAATGTTTCAGATTCTGATAACTATATAATACCATCGATTAACTATGGATCATACTTAAATGGGAAAAAGGCTTCAACTACCTAACCTTTAATTTTGCCTGCCTGACTTTGGATATTGGTATCATGTTATTTTTTTAATTATTTTTTATATCCCACAAATAAATGCAGTCATTTTTTATCTGTCCTTTTCTCTATGGCTGAGATCCCTTTTTAAGTCTGAAGAGCTCACTCATGGCTGCAGTTGCACATGACTTTTATACTTTTAAAATTTGTTTTATTTTAGGCACTGTGGTTTGCAATACTGTTAATGTTAGGGTTTTATGCATAACGCATTACCACACCCTTCTCTTCCCTCACCATTGTTTCAGGGTCCCCCACCCCCTCTCCTGTCCTGCCATGCCCTTCCCTATAGTATGCTTTGTGCTAAAGACCAGTTCTCAGTTTCTGTTGCCTTTGAACCTTTATTTAGTACTTTCAAAAGTCTTTCGGTGTTTGTGTTCCTACCATCTGGGCAGGACTTCTAATAAAAATTGCAAATGTGGAGCTGTAGCGTGGTAAGGTGCTTGCCTGTCACTCGGCAGATCTGAATTCTATCCCGGGCACTACATATCATTCCCAGTTATCCTTATGTGCAGAGCCAGGAGTAATCCCTGAGCGCCACAAGGTGTGACTCAAAAAAAAATAACCCTCAAATATTATACTAGACCAAAGCCTAATGTCATAATAATTTGTGAGTTTGCGTATTTGTTTTTTTTTAAGTATTTTATTATACCACCGTGAGATATACAAATAAAAAAGATATACAATTAAAAAGTTCATGTTTGGGTTTTGGTCATACAGTGTTCCAGCACCCGTCCCTCCACCAGTGCCCATCTCCCGCAACCAACATCCCCGGTTCCTCCCCCCTTCCCCAGCCCACCTCAATGGCAGGTTCTTTATTTCTTTCCCTTTCTCTCTCTTTCTCTTTTCCTTCCCCTCCAGACTATTTGTATTCTACGAATGTACCTCAAAAGTAAGGCTTGGTCTCCAAGAACCTCATCCCCATTCCACCCCCTTCTTTCGCTGCTCTATAGGTTTTCTGTTTGCTTACTTTTATTTGGGGGAAAGGAAGAGGCCATAGGCGGCAGTGCTCAGGGACTTCTCTCAGCTCTGTGTTCAGGGATTGCTCTGGTTTCTCTGGAGTGGGAGAGACTATGAGGCAGCAGGAATCTGATTCAGGTCTCCTGTCAGTTGGCATGCACTGTGGTCCACTCAAGCTCTCTTTAGATGCCTCCCTTATTTTAACAACCCCTACGAATCCCTTTTCTGTGACTGTTTAGAAATTATTTTATTTTTCCTTTCTGTTTTTATCACTTCTGGATGGTGGTGTTTCTTTACTTACAAATTTCATATGTGGCCAGAGCAATATTACAGCAGGTAGGGTGTTTGGTTCATCAATAAATGCTGGATTTTGAGATGACTACAAGAGTATGCTACCCGCACAGCAGAGCCTGGCAGGCTGCCCATGTCATATTTGATATGCCAAATACCAGTAACAATTATTGACCTCATTCCCATGACCTGATGGAAAGGTTTGACGCTTTTATGTCCTGGAGCAAGCAGGTGCCCTTGGGCTCTACTTGCATGAGACAGGTCATATGGAGATGTTACTGGTGCCCACTGAGCAAATTGATGATGAAGGGGAAGAGAGTGATGCAGTGAAGGTAAGAAATTGTTATAATTTTTAAAAATCCCTTAAAATAATGTTTATTCTTGATTGTCCACTCAGTTAAACAAAGAAAAATATTATATTTATGTGATTTTTCAGGTATAAAGGGTTTCCATCCTTCTGTAATTTTATTCTCAGTTCCATGACAAATTTGGAATCTGATGTATTTTTCCAGGAATTTTTCTACAAATTCTGACTGAAGAGCATTAAAATATCATCATGAAAAGTGCAACCAATACAGAATTAAATAATCAGAGTTTTTAATTAATTAAGCTATTTTTTTCTATATTTTTGGTTTAGGGGCCACACCCAGTGGTAGTCAGGATTTACTCTTTCTCTATACTCAGGAATCACTACTGGCAGTGCTCAGGGGACCATATGGAATTTCAGGCATGGAACCTGGGCTGATCACATGCAAGGCACATGCTCTAACTACTGTACTATTACTAGAATCCCTAATCAGACATTTTAAAAATAATAAGTATTTGTTCAAACTATATGGCATATTACATACACCCATATATTTATTGGAAATTTTAGATTTTCAGAAGTTTCAATAACTGTAAAATACTATTACTTACATATGATAAAGAAGCTAAATATCATCCATATAACAGCATTTCATGAGTTACAATTATTAAATAGGCTCTATATGCACAATCTATACCACATCCCTTCACTAATGGGAAACTGTATCATAAAATGTACTCTTTAGGAACTCTTCTGAGACTTTCCACCTTTGCTATTCATTTAATATATTCATATTTATTGTTTTTACACTTTTTTCAGGAAGTTTCGTATTATAGATTCCAAAGGTCAAGGCACATTGTTTGCCACAAAACAATACTCATTCATTTAACAAAAATAACAACATTCTAAAGACAATTTTAAAAAATTATAATTGAAATTACTTTAAAAATAAAGATGAACCCCCATTACCTCAGGTTCAACCATGGTGCAGAGCTGTAGCTTCCCAGAGGCACTAGCAATAGCAAAAAAAGAGAGCCCGCCTTAGCCCTAGGTGCCCAATAAAATTCCTGGGAGAGAGGGGACAGCTAGTTTTCTTAAAGTCGCAAAAAACTAGAAAAGACACTAAAACTATGACCTCAGGACCTGGCACCTTCTTGTGGCCCTTTCCCTGGGTCAAACTCAGGTAGAGGGTGTGGGTTACAAGTTAACAGTTGCTCATCTGGTCACAGTTAGTCTTCTCTTCCATATTGCCTTGAACCCACATCCTGGCATCTCATACCAGACTCTCTTGAGGGCAGCCTAGCTACAATAAACACATTAGGCCAGTAGTCCATTGACTTCAACACCACCTTGTCACCTCTTGATAGATCAACAAGACTGAAATTCAGTAAGAAAACACTGTCTCGGAGGGAAGAAATGGACTAGGGAGGGATAGTAGAGATATATACAGGACTTTTCATGCCTAAAAGCTAAACACACCTCTTCCTCCAGTGCACATGAACATTCTCCAAAATAAACCACTTGCTGAGCCAAAACACATACCTCAAGAAAATCAAGAAGATAGAAATTGATTTTAACATTTGCAAATTGTTACATATGGGATTGCATCCCATCTTTGCAATCCCAAAGATGGGATGCAAGGATGTTTTAACATTTGCAAGTCAATCAACATAATACATGTATCAATAAAAGAAAAATAGCAAACATGATCATATCAATAGCTAGAGAGAAAGCATATGAGAAGATCCAGCACCCATTCATGATAAAAGAAATATCTCCACAATATGAAGGTTGAAGGAACTTTCCTCAATATAGTCAAAGCCATCCACCACAAGTCCACAAATAAGCATTATTATCAATGTAAACAATAAAAGCCTCCCCCTTAGATTGGGGACATAAAAGGTTGCCCTCTCTTGCCACTTCTTATCAATATAGTACTGGAAGTACTGGCTATAGAACTTAAGGAATAAAATATACTGAGGGCACACAGAGAGCTAAGGAATAAGTCAAATTCTCATTATTTGTACATGACATACTATACTTCAATGCAAGGGCCTGAGGATGTGATGATACTGCAGTGTTAGAAATAAGAGTATGTCTACACAGCCAGACTTAATACCCAAGCACTACTTCACTCACTGGAACTTTGGGGGGGGGCTAGGGATAGGAACTTGGGGGTCATACCTAGTGATGCTCAGGTGTTACTACTGGCTCTGCAGTCAGGAATTACTCCTGAGGTGTTCAATGGACCATATGGGATGCTGAGGATCAAACCTAGGTGGACCATGTGCAAGGCAATCACCCTACCTGCTGTACTCTGGCCTCTCACCAGCACTTGCAAAGACCAGAAAGTAGAACTAGGAAACTAGAAAACATAACTTTTGCAACTCACAGAAATATCTCTCTGTGAGAGAGAGAGAAAAACAAGCCATCCTGCCAGGTTCCTGGGCACAGAGCCAGAACTGCCAACTTTATCTTCACTCAGCCCAATGGGTAGATTCCCCAGAGGTTTTAAAACTGCAAAAGAGATTTAGGGCTCTGTCCAAGGAATACAAAGACTTAGACACCAGTCTGTTAAATTTATCACATCAGGTCCTGATCTGTCATTCAGCTCATCCAAAATATGAGCAGTCATATATGAGCAGACATGCACATATTCTAACTTTAGCAACTGCATTCCAGTTCCTGCAAAATGGTGCACAAGACTTCAGCTATTGCAAAAACCAGTACACAAGGACACCCCACAGACCTTTTCAAACCCAACAAATCAAATCACAGGTAGTGGGAACACTGTTCCCTGGATATCTTTCAGAGTTCTTTAGAGGTGCTCCCGAGCACATGAAGATATGCATCAATTAGACCATTTTGGCAGCATCTAAAGTTTACTCCCAACTTAGTGACTCACAGCAGAGTTATCAAATGCAACTCTTCAAGCTAATGGGAATAGCAAAAGATTTTCAAAGCACTTAAAAACAAGAATCTTCAACCAAGAATTATTTGTCCTGTCAGGCTATCACTCAGATTTTAGTGAGTAAAGCAAACATTTGAAGAGAAGCAACAGCTAATGCCATTCACTATCATCCAAAAGAGTTCAACTAAATAATCTTCTACGAAGAGAAAGAAAACTAGTCAAATGCAGAATAAGCATGCTTTTCTTCCCACTCTTGAGAAGACAAACCATGTTATCTCATGAATATCCTTTCTTTCTCCTCACACCTGTCAAAATTTTCATTCAATAAAAGCTATTTCACTAGCTTGGGCTCTCCACTTCCAGGAACGTCTACAATCTCCCCACAGGTGTGTGTGTGATTATTGTGTCTCTGCGGACCCCAAGCTGCCCCAGGGAAGAGCGGAAACTCCATCAATGGGAACTAAGGCAAACTGCCTTGGTTCCCCAGAACCCCTTGGGCCCCTGGGCTTCCGGAAATGCTCTACAATCTCCCCACAGGTGTTTGTGATTCTTGAGTCTGCAAGGACACAAAGCTGCCACAGGGAAGAGCATAAACTCCATCAACTGGAACCAAGACAAACTGCCTTGGCTTCCCCAGGACCCCTTGGGCCCTGGGCTTCGAAATGTCTACAATCTACCCCACAGGTGTGTGTGTGTGATTCTTGTGTCTCCAAGGACGCCAAGCTGCCCCAGGGAAGAGCAGAAACTCCATCAACTGGAACCAAGGCAAACTGCCTTGGTTTCACCCCTGACCCCTTGGGCCCTGCGCTCCAGGAACATCCCAAATTCAAAACCGCACGCTTAGCGCCCAGGAGACCCTCTTACTACCTATATTGCATGAGGTACCAGTGAACCTTGGTTCCTACATCCTTGCCACCCACCCAAACTCTGCAAACAGACCAGACACCTACTAACTGTACTATCTAGTCACCCAAGAACTCACATTAGCAACCCTAAAATAGTCATAATGGAAAAGCAACGCAAAATTCCATCAAGATCTGTGACTGAAGTCACTAGTCCAGATGAGCCAATACCAATGAGTTGTATAACCTCTCTGATAAGGAATTTCAAAAAAGAATTGTTAAATTCATAAGGGATTTCAAAGAAGTAATGGAATGCAAAATCAATAAAATACAAGAGGACATGAGAGAAGAAGTGAGGAAAATGCAAATGGAAATGACAGATATTAAAAATGAGGTAAATGAAATGAAAAACACAATGGAAAGCCAGCATAGCAGAATAACAGCTACTGAAGAAAGAATTACTGATCTCGAAGACGAGTTCCAAAGATTCTCTACACAACACCAGAAGATAGAAAAAAGACTCACAATTACAGAACAGACAACAAGAGATTATCGGGATGAAGCCAGAAGAAACAGCATGCGGATCATTGGGGTCCCATAAGGCCAAGAAGAAAACCCTGATGAAGAAGAAACTGTCAAAGCCATAATTGCTGAGAAGTTCCCGAACTAAAGAACACTGCCTCAAGATCCAGGAGGCCCGTAGGGATACCAGCTAAAAGAAACCCCAACAAGAATACTCCAAGACACATCTTAATCAAAATGACAAAAAACTATAGATAGAGATAGAATACTGAAAGCAGCAAGATCAAAGAAGGAAATCACATACAAAGAAACATCTCTAAGATTTACAGCAGACTTCTCTGATGAAACACTCCAAGCCCGAAAACAATGGTGGGATATTGTGAAAAGGTTCAATGCACTGCAGGCCTCACCAAGAATTCTTTACCCAGCCAGACTCACATTCAGATATGAAGGAAAGATACACAACTTCATGGATAAGCAACAACTCAGGAACTTCATGGACTCAAAACCAACTTTAAAAGATGGACTGAAGGGTCTACTGTAATACGACCAAACCCATAAGCACAACAAGCAAAAACAGAAAGATAACAAATAATTGATGACAATAATCTCTCTCAATGTCAATGGTCTAAATGCACCAATTAAGAGACACGGAGTGACAAAATGGATTAAAAAATTGAACCCAACAATCTGCTGTCTACAAGAAACACATCTAAATAATCAGAACAAACACAGACTCAAAGTCAAAGGTTGGAAGACCATTCTCCATGCAAACAACTCCTACAAAAGGCTGGTGTGGCCATATTAGTATCAGATAATATAGACTTCAGGCTGAAAAAAGGTTAGAAAGGAAACGAAGGCCATTTCTTATTAATTAAGGGTATGTACACCAGGAAGAAATTACACTACTAAATATATATGCACCCAACGAGGGGTCAGCAAAATACAAAAAACAACTGCTAAGAGACCTCAAAGAAGATTAACAGTAACACAATAATAGTTGGAGACTTCAACACTGCTCTATCAACGATGGATAGATCAACAAGACTGAAACTCACCAAGGAAATATTGGCCCTGAAGGAAGAAATGGAAGAAAGAGAGCTAGTGGATATATACAGGGCGTTTCATCCCAAAAAAGCTGAATACACATTTTTCTCTAGTGCACATGGAACATTCTCCAAGATAGACCACATGCTGAGCCACAAAGAATACCTCAATAAAATAAAAAGATAGAAATTGTGTCAGCTATCTTTTCAGACCATGATGCACTGAAAATGGAAGTTAACCGTAAAACAGAAGCAGGGAGCCAAACCAAACACCTGGAAACTGAACAGCTCAGTCCTGAACAACAAATGGATCATAGAAGAAATCAAACAGGAAATACAAAGATTTCTGGAAACAAATGAAAATTAAGACACCAACTATAAAACTTGTGGGACATGGAAAAAACGTGTAAGAGGGAAGTTTATAGCTCTGCAAGCATTCATCACGAAACAAGAAAGGGCCCACATAAATCACCTGACTACAGAGCTGAAGACATTAGAAAAAGACCAACAAAAGGAGCCCAACCCGGGCAGAAAAAAAAGGGAAATAATAAAACTTAGAGAGGAAATCAATGAGTTGGAAACCAAAAAAACAATCCAAATGCTTAATGAAATGAAGAGCTGGTTTTTTGAAAAAATAAACAATATTGACAAATCATTGGCAAGACTTATAAGTAGAGGGAAAGAGAGAACCCAAATAAACAGAATCAGAAATAAAAAGGGTGACATCACAACAGAAACCACAGATATCCAAAAGATCATCAGAGATTACTTTGACAGCCTGAAACATGAGAATCTAGAAGAAATGGATAAATTCCAGAAGTTCTATAACCTCCCACGGATGAAACAAGAAGACCTACAATACCTGAATAAGCCTATCACCTTCAAGGAAATTGAAACAGCAATTAAAAAGTCTGCCCAAACACAAAAGCCCAGGTCCAGACGGATTCACTAGTGAACTCTACCAAACCTTTAAGGAGGACCTACTGCCAGTCCTTTTCAAGCTCTTCCAGGAAATAGAAGAAATAGAAACACTCCCAAACAGCTTCTACGAGGCACATAACACCCTGATACCCAAAGCAGGGAGAGATAATACAAAGAAAGAAAACTATAGACCAATATCCCTGATGAAGACATATGCTAAGATCTTCAGCAAAATACTAGCAAACAGAATCCAAAGACTCATCAAAAAGATTATATATCATGACCAAGTAGGATTCATCCGGGAATGCAAGGATGGTTCGACATTCGCAAGTCAATCAACATAATACATCATATCAATAAAAAAAAAATAAAAACCATATGATCCTATCAATAGATGCAGAGAAAGCATTTGACAAGATCCAGCACCCGTTCATGATTAAAACCCTCCAGAAAATGGGATTTAAAGGGACCTTCCTCAAGACAGTTACAGCCATCTACCAAAAGCCCATAGCGAGCATCATTCTAAATCTGGAAAAGTTGAAAGCCTTCCCCCTGAGATCAGGGACAAGACAAGGTTGCACACTCTCACCTATTTTATTCAATATAGTACTGGAAGTAATTGTCATAGCAATCAGAGAAGAAAAGGACATCAAGGGCATCCAGATAGTCAAGTTATCATTATTCACAGATGACATGATATTATACCTAGAGAACCCTAAATTCTCTACCAAAAAAACTCCTAAAAACAATAGGCGCATATAGTAGAGGGGCAGCATACAAAATCAACACCCAAAAGTCAGTGGCTTTCCTATATACAAATGACGAAAGAGAAGAAGGGGATATTAAGGAAACAATTCCATTCACAATTGTGCCACAGAAAATCAAATACCTAAGATCAGCTTAATCAAGTGTGTAAAGGACCTGTACAACGAAAACTACAAGACACTGCTCCAAGAGATAAAAGAGGACACAAGGAAATGGAAACATATTCCCTGCTCATGGATTGGGAGAATCAACATTGTCAAAATGGTAATACTCCCTAGAACTCTGAAAAGATTCAATGCAGTCCCTATAAGGATACCCATGACATTCTTCAAAGAAATTGACCAAACACTCCTGAAATTTGTATGGAACAATAAACCACCAAGGATAGCTAAAGCAATCCTTGGGGAAAAAAGAAGATGGGGAGGCATCACCTTTACCCAATTTCAAACTGTACTACAAGGCAGTAGTAATTAAAACAGCATGGTATTGGAATAAAAACAGACCTGTGGACCTATGGAATAGAATTGAGTATCCTGACACCAAACCTCAAACACATGATCATTTAATCTTTGATAAAGTTGCAAAGAGTCTAAAATGGAGTAAGGAAAGCCTCTTCAACAAGTGGTGTTGGGAAAACTGGGCAGCGACATGTAAAAAAATGAATTTGGACCTGTGTCTAACACCATGCACAGAAATCAGATCAAAATGGATTAAAGATCTCAATATCAGACTTGAATCCGTAAAGTATATTGAAGAAAATATAGGAAAAACCCTCCACGGCATTGAAGCTAAAGGCATCTTCAAAGGTGAAACATCACTAAAAGCAACTAGAAGAAAAGATAAACATATGGGACTACATGAAACTAAAAGCTTCTGCACCTCAAAAGAAACAGTGACTAAGATACAAAAGCAGTCCACAGAATGGGAAAGAATATTCACCCAATAACCATCTTGGCCTACACCTGGCTGGGGCCTAGGTGGAAACCCAGAGTCAGGAGATTTCCCCTGCTCTTGGATTGTATATTGGAACCTGTGATAGTAAAGTCCTTTTAAAAACTTCATTTGGTCTAAGATTGAGATCTTTAATCCCTTTTGATCTGATTTCTGTGCAAGGTGTTAGACACAGGTCCAAATTCATTTTTTTACATGTAACAGTCCAGTTTTCCCAGCACCACTTGTTGAACAGGCTTTCCTTACTCCAGTTTGGATTCTTTGCACCTTTATCAAAGATTAACTGATCATGTCTTTGAGGGTGGGTGTCAGGATACTCAACTCTATTCCATAGATCCACAGGTCTGTTTTTATTCCAGTACCATGCTGTTTTTATTATGGCTGCTTTGTAGTACAGTTTGAGGTTAGGAAAGGTGATGCCTCCTCATCTTCTTTTCCCCACGGATTGCTTTAGCTATCCGTGGGGTTTATTATTCCATACAAATTTCAGGAGTGTTTGGTCAATTTCTTTAAAGAATGTCATGGGTATCCTTATAGGAACAGCTTTGAATCTGTACAAAGCTCTAGGGAGTATTACCATCTTGACAATGTTAATTCTCCCCATCCATGAGCAGGGAATGTGTTTCCATTTCCTCGTGTCCTCTTTTATTTCTTGAAGCAGTGTCTTATAGTTCTCTTTGTATAGGTCCTTTACACACTTGGTTAAACTGATCTTAGGTATTTGATTTTCTGTGGGACAATTGTGAATGGAATTGATTTATCAATATCCCTTTCTTCTCTTTCATTATTTGTGTATAGGAGAGCCACCGACTTTTGGATATTGATTTTGTACCCTGCCATATGCTATACATATGGTCATTCCTCCAAAGACTAGAAATTGAGCTCCCTTTTGACCCAGCCATACCACTCCTGGGAATATACCCTGGGAAGCCAAAAACACAGCGGAAACACAATCCGCACTTTTATTTTCATAGCAGCACTATTCACAATAGCCAGAACCTGGAAACAACCAGTATGCCCGAAAACTGATGACTGAATAAAGAAACTGTGGTACATCTACATAATGGAATACATGCAGCTGCTAGGAAAAATGAAGTTATGAAATTTGCCTATAAATGGATGGACATTGAAAGGATCATGTTGAGTGAAATTATCCAGAAGGAAAGAGAGAGACATAGAATGACTGCATTTATTTACATGACATAAATATATCAGGTGGTCTTACCAAAAGTGGAAATTACCGCAAACCTGAGGGGGTCAAAGGTTAGGTAAGACAGAGAAGGGAACATGTGTGAATAAACGTCGAAAGGGCTGATAACAACATAGAACTGAGCATTAAATACAGGCAAAAAATGCATATGATGACTTCCAAGTGTATGTAGTGCAACCCACAATGTGTAGGAGAAGGAAGGGAGAGAGAGGGAGAAAGAAAAGAGATAAAGAACCTGCTAGTTTGGCAGGCTATGGGAGGGGAGGGAATTGGGGACATTAGTGGTGGGATATGCGCACTGATGGAGGGTGGGTGCTGGAACACTATGTTACCGAAACCTCCAAACATGAACAACGTTGTAATTGTATATTTCACAGTGGTATAATAAAGTATTAACTAAAAAAAAAAAAACTTCATCGGATTCCGAGTCTTCATCCATTCCCCGCCGGCCGGAGGTAGAAGGGAACTCGCTTCCCGGAACTGTTGGGGACCCCAGAGGCGTCCCTGACATCTTTTGACATCCCGTGGGATCCAGTTGGTAATGGCTCTAGTCCAGTGGTCTTCTGCAAATCGCATTACATGTCCAGTCCATCTGATTTTCAATGCCTTGGCAAACAAGACAGCATCCCTGATTCTGGAATAGCGACGGAGGTCACAACTCCGATTCCTTCTCTCACTTGAGTGAGGTGTGATATTCCAAGTATAGCTCTTTTGGTTCCTCTCTGGGAGACCCGAATAGCATTCTCATCCTGCTTTCGTAGGGCCCAGGTCTCTGAGGCGTATGTTAATGCAGGGAGAAAGGCGGAGTCAAAAGATATGTGCCCTGAGCCAGAGGTTCTTTGTCCTTTTTAGCTATTTCTTCGATGCCTTTGAAGGCATTCCATGCCACTCTCTTCCTCCTGCGCAGCTCAGGTTTTAGGTCCTTCATCATGTTGACTTCTCGACCTAGGTACACATAACTGCTGCATTCAGAGATATCTGTTCCATTGAGAGTGAATGGGGCCTCTGGAACTAGTAAATATTTTAATATATTGCATTAAATTGATCTAATTTCCTTACTTACATAGGTTAAAAAAATATAGCTATCACAAATTGACTTTTCCTAATTTATTTTCTGATCTATCTATTTGCCATTTCTTTAAATTTTCTTATACAAGCATTATGAAGTAAGTTTTTATGTTCCTAAATGGTTATGTTAGGTTTGGGAGGGAAACTGGGAACACTGATGGTGTTGGAATACTATCTGTTTAAAACAACTGCATTATGGGGCCGGAGCGATAGCCCAGGGGGTAGGGCGTTTGCCTTGCACACGGCCGGCCCATGCCGGCCAGGGTTCGATCCCCGGCATCCCATATGGTCCCCCGAGCACCGCCAGGAGTAATTCCTGAGTGCAGAGCCAGGAGTAACCCCTGAGCATCGCCGGGTGTGACCCAAAAAAGCAAAAAAATAAATAAATAAATAAATAAATAAAACAACTGCATTATGAAAAACTTAATTCATGGTGTTTTCATAAAAATAATTTTTAATATTTTAAGTAAAATTATATATTTCAAAACTATCAAACTAAACTGGGCCTATATCAAACTAAAAAACTTTTGTGTATTAAAATAAACTAGTAATAAAATTAAAAGATATCTCAAACTACAATTTTTTAGCTCTTTTATTATTTTCATAAATCCCCCTAACACTGGTATCTAAACATAGTAGCTTCTTAACACTCTATGATTAATATCTTTAAAAATAAGGAAGTCATAGCAATATATTTTAAGGCATTTTCCAACTACCTTCATATACTATATTTCACATTTAAAATATATTTAAACATAATCTTAGCATTACTATTATTGTATTTTGAATTGCCTTATAAACAATTGCAAAACAGCTTGTAAAAAAAGCTATATTTAAATTACTCATGGAATGGTCAGCATTTACAATTAATTTCTGATAATATTTTTTCTTTCCTACCAGAGACCTGATTCATCTTTTGTGAGTTCATAGAGGAGAACTAGCTTCCAATTGTGATTTTTCTACTGAACTTTAATAGAAAAAAATATAAAACCTCATTTTAATGAAAGCAACACAAATACATTTCCAATTAGACTGCAACTAGTGAGATATATGATGGGAGCATGGAGATTTAAGGTAAATGTATGTCCAACCCTTATCTTGATGATAACTGTTCAAAATCTCCAATGTTTAATCTAAGCTTATACCATTGGGGAAAGGTGAAAAGAGAACAGCTTATAATACAGAAAATTCACATGCTTTTAGAATAAATTGATGCCTTTGCCAGAATGACTAACTCAAATTCAAGCACTAAATGCTGTTGTTCCATAATTATATCTGTGGTTCCATTTAATGCAGTTCATTGGGTATTTCCAACACATAGAAAGTTTGTACTTACTGACTTCCTTGCAGCTGGATGACTTTGTGTGACTTGTTCTGGCAAGACAATTCTTTTCTACCTGGCATTACTGTAAAGAACGTGATCTTGAGTGTCCGCGATGACCACGAGAGATACGTGTTTTTACAGTGAATGAAAAACAAACCATTGTTTTTATAACCATTAAAACGTGAGAGTACAGCACCACATTGCAGGATATTCTGAAAACGTTCCTTGCTCCAACTAGGTGATGAATAAGCAAATTGGAAATTTTCACAGAGACCAGACCACAGCCAGGAGTTGGGAGGGGGAAGTGAATAATGCAGCCCATTCCTGAAAAAAGCATAAAACTGTTTTTATTCATGTGGATCATGTAGAATACTTAAACACTCTCTGGGAGACTAAAAGAGCATATTTTAATTGGATGCACATGACTTTTCAACTCCCATCTTCAAGTTTTGAAATGGCATATGTCATATAATTTTTTAAAAAGGACCAATTGAGGTTAAACCTTTTTTTGTAATGTTTTTCATTTAAATGGAAGTCTGAAAATTTTCCACAAAACTATTGTTTCCAACTCATTTTTTCACTTTACAAGTGCTATAGAAATTTTCATCTCATCTATTTTAATCCTTTACAGTATCTTCACATAAATGATAACATATTCCATATCCATTTTCAATAAAACATTCAATGGATGTTAAAATGCTCAATTTACATAGCTAGGCTGATGGCTGACAACATTGTCTTTCTGAAAATGACAAAGCAAAAATATTTTAAGTAGACAATCAATAATTTATTTTATATTGCTTGTCACAGCTAATTTGTTCATATATGGTCGAGAAATATTTTCTTTCAAGAAAGTTAATGAAGATTGATCAATCTCAAAATGGAGCCATTGGGCCATTAAGCCCTTTGTATAAGAAATTATGTAATTTTGCATAAGCTGTTAAAGAATATACATTGTGACTACATATTTTTTGTTATTGTGCACCTTATATTTACATAAATTAAATGTGATGCGGTACTTGGTATATCAATATACTAGAGCTTGTGATGTCATGCAGTGCTAGCCTCAGGAATTCCAGATACTGTGGCTGAGTTTTTCAAAGGATTTATGCACAGGTGGGGCTCATCTGAGTAGTGGAGTCCAGTCCTGAGAATGGCGGTGATTGTGGAGTGCAGAAGTTTTTTTGTCTGCAGGGGTTGTTGGGATGGACCATACCTAAACCCATTCCCTCTGTGGGGGGTCTGTATTCCTCCTGGACCAGGAACATCTCTGCCTCTTATTGGTCTCTTTTTAAGATTTTATATGAGCCTCTGGATCAGATCATGGCTGTTGGATGAGATACTTTAACCAGAAAGCAAAATTCTTTACCAGAATAAATTATAAGTCCACATGTTTGCTTAGCTCAATGATTCCTGTTAGCCATAGCTCCAGAGTTTATTTCTCCCACTATGTTTATATAGCAATTTAATTATATGCCTGTGGACTTAGATAGACAATTTCTTCCCAGAGTTTTAAAGACATATTACAGTAGATCACCCCAACCTCTACATAAGGAAACAAACACACACAACTTATCCATGTATATTACAAGGAAAAAAAATGAGAATAGTCTCTTGTCTGTCCTCTAATTAACTAAACCAAACCGAAGTTTCATTGGTAAAACAAAATGGGCTTTAAAGTGTAGTTAATTTATTTTAGGGGTAGTTCCTAAGAATTTTTTTAACATAAAACTTACTTTCTTTTTTCCACAACTATCTGGTACCATCTGTATTTTATAACTTCACTCAAAAACATAAGAAACAAAGTATTTAATATCTATAGTTTGCTAAGAGCTTGATTATAAAGATAGTAAGTTGGTATCTAGAAGGAAATTTGGGTGAAATAAAAATCACTTGTCTTGTATCATTTGTCTTCCCGTTGTTCATCGATTTGCTAGAGCGGGCACCAGTAACATCTCCATAAATCCTGTCACATGCTAGTGTAGCCCAAGGGCAACTGCTGGCTCCAGGAACATGAAGAGCCTCAAATCATTCCCTCAGGTCATGGGAATGAGGTCTATAATTGTTACTGGTTTGTGGTATATCAAATACTACGGGTAGCTTGCCAGGCTTTGCCATGCAGGTAGGATACTCTTGTAGTCACCTCTAATCTCGAGCATTTATTGATGAATGGGAAAATATCAGCTCTTCTGCTGGGTGGATCTCTGATGAGCTATGGAGTCCGGATGTTGAAAATGGCGGCCCTCATGGTGTGTGGGTTCCTCTGGCTTCTTTGAGGCTCTATTGGGATGGCGGCCCAGAGCTAGAACCCGCCTTCTCTCCAGGGCTCCTCATGATCAGCTGAGCACAGGGAGAGCCAGTAGCAGCTTTCCCCATGTATCTGAGTCCAAGTAGGTATATACTGTTCCAATACCAAACCCTTCACCAGTGCCCATTACCTTCCACCAGTGTCCCCAGTTTCCCTCCCAACACCCAAGCCTGCCTCTGTGACAGGCTCTTTCCCCTCCCCACTGCCCTACTTATCCCCTTCACTCCACCCAGAGCCAGCCTTCCCTCTGAAGACCAGTTCTGCTCTTCATTTCTATTGCCATTGGGCATTTGATGTTCCGTGCAAAGTTTCTTGATATCCCACTAACGAGAGATCATTCTGTCTGTTCTCTCCCTCTGACTGCACTCAACATGGCACTCTCCATATCCATCCACTTGTATCACTTGTATCAGTTGTCTTCTCGTTTTTCATCGATTTGCTCATGTGGGCACCAGTAACATCTCCATACGTCCTGTTGCACGCAAGTATACCCAGGGGCATCTGCTTGCTCCAGGAACAGGAAGAGCCTCAAACCATTCCTTCAGGTCATGGGAATGAGGTCCATTATTATTACTGGTTATTTGATATATCTATCCACTCTCACTATCACTATCACTATCTTCCCATTCATCATCTATTTGCTAGGGTGGGCACCAGTAATATCTCCATATTTCCTCTCTCATGCTAGTAGAACCCAAAGGCATCCACTTGCTCCAGGAACATAAAGAGCCTCAAACCATTATATTAGGTCATGGGAATGACCTAATATAAATGTCACTGGTATTTGGCAGATCAAATACTACACGAGCAGCTTGCCAGGCTTGCCGTGCGGGTGCCATACTCTTGTAGTCACCTCTGAATAAAGAATTTATTGATGAACCACGTGGCCACTAGCGGCCATGCGAGCCGGGCTGTGATAGTCTGGTCTGCTGGGTGGAGTTGTGACGAGAGGGAAGTCCGGATGTGGAAGATGGCAGCCCCCATGGAGTCGGGGGTCGTCTGGCTTGTTGTGAGGCTCTGCTGGGGTGGCAGGCCAGGGCTAGAACCCGCCATGCCTCCCGGGCGCCTCATGAGTGGCTGGGCACAGGGAGAGCAAGGAGCAGCTCTGCCCCATGTCTGAGAGTCTCTGGTTCAGCATACCTGGCATATCTATCCACATTGCAGCAAATTGTGTGACTTTATCTTCTCTTAAGGCTGAGTAGTATTTTATTGTATATATATATATATATATATATATATATATATATATATATATATACAAGTTGGAACAGATTTTTAATCATGTATATAGGGACAAGTTGAACATGTTTTCTTTGTTTTTTAAAGAAAGAGCAATATGAATCCTAAACAACAACAAAAAATTACATGATGGCTTTTAGAATGTGATTAATCCTTTTTTGCACTAGGATTGTCAAAAACATCTATTGTCTGTGAAGGGCATGACCATGGCCTGGCATCTATTCATGTAGCAAGGAAAAAAAACCATGCAACAAATACTTATAGCAATTAACTGGAAAAACAATAAGCAAGTTTTAAAATAAAAAGCAATTGACTGATCTTATGTTTAAGCAAGGGCTACTTAACGAGTGAGACAATGATTGAAAGACTGCAGGGAAGTGTTAATATGTTTTTCATATCAATGTTCAAGACATAGTTCTGAGAATTTCAAGGGTATAGGCAGTATCTATACAAACATATAGCTTTAAAATTTAGTATAAATTGGAACTGGTAGTTATCTGTTAACCAACATCTCAAACAACTCTTAAAGTAATGATGATGATTTGTAAGCTTTTATTTACTATCTTGCATATAATTAGGCCTTATATTATGCAATTGTATTTTTTGTTGACTCTTATAGTCTTGTTTCAAAAACTTATACTCTTGTTAAATAGATGATTAGAAGCACATATTCAGTTTGGAAATTTGTGAATGTGAGATTAAAACCCTCATCTATCTGAATTCAAATGGCTACTTCTAATGTGCTTTGATAATTCCCTGTTTGCTTGCTTGTTTTATTTAAATATACTCTTTAAATGTAATTAGAAAATGGAATATGTAAATAGAAGAGAATAAAAGTACCCAATAACTATGGGGATGACCTTCCTCAAAGAGATCTTTTTTAAATTTGGGGGCTTAGGACCACAACAGTGCTCAAGAGCTATTGCTGTTTATGCACTCAGGAGTAATCCCTCTTAATAATTGAGGATCCGTATGTAGTGCCAGGGTAGGACATATATACAAGGCAATCACTTAGGTTCTATGCTATCTCTGGTCTAGAAAATCATTTTTAAAAAGGAAAATTTAATTCAGACTCAAATTAATGTTTTTCTTTTCCTTGCCTCTCACCACCTAATGTAAACAAAGCCTAGGACCATTGGCTCAGAGTCACATATTAAAAAATAAAAAAGAAAGGAAACTGAGATGAAGACGGTTTATTCTCCAAAAGTGCCAACACCCAGTGGATGCAGGAGATAAAAGTAGAAACTTGGAAGTCAATCAGCTTCCTGATGGTCATGTCAATGACAAATGCCACAGTAAAACCTAAACAAAACCTAAACAAAACCTAAACAATAAAACCTGGAATCAAACTTCACATACCTTAAGTTTTCTTTGAGGAGAGTGAATGTTATTTATAGACCAAAGTTTCCCAAGAATGCTTCTATATGTATGAAATAGTGCATGCCTGTGTGTTCCTGTATGTGTATAATTAATACATGGTTATGGCTCCAGAAGAAAAAAAGCAATAAAATAAGTCAAGTATATTATGGGATCCTCAGTGTATATAAAGTGTGTTTATATTATACCATCACTGCTCATTTTTAAATAATAATATATCTTTATATAACTTAACCAGCTATTATCAGGAAAATTCAGTCATAATAACAATGAGGTATCAACTCACCCTGGTGAGAATTACATATAAATGTATAATATATATAAATATAGAAATGGGGCAGAGCTGCTACTGGCTCTCCCTGTGCCCAGCCGCTCACAAGGCGCCCAGGAGGGATGGCGGGTTCTAGCCCTGGCCCACCACCCCATCAGAGCCTTGCAACAAGCCAGACGACCCCCCCCCCCCCATTCATTGAGGGCCTCCATTTTCCACATCCGGACTTCTCTCTCGTCAGAACTCCAGCCAACAGACCAGCCTATCATAGCCCGGTTCATCAATAAATGCTGGACTTAGAGATGACTACAAGAGTACGCTACCTACACGGCAGAGCCTGGCCAGCTACCCGTGTTGTATTTGATATGCCAAATACCAGTAACAATTATAGACCTTATTCCGGAATGCATTGAGGCTGTTTATGTTCCTGGAGCAAGCAGATGCCCTTGGGCTCTACTAGCTTGAGACAGGACATATGGAGATGTTACTGGGGCCCACTCGAGCAAATCAATGATGAACGGGGAGACAGTGATACAGTGACAGTGATATATAAATGTAATAAAATTGAAAATTAAAAATGACTAGACATAACAGTGTTGTCAGAGATTCAGTGAAAAATAACTCATTCACTACTTACGGGAATGTTGCTGTTTTGTTCAGTCCCTAGGAAAACCGTATGATTTCTCAAAAAAAAAAGTAAAATTATACCTTCTATGTGACCAGAGATTCCTTTTCTCAGTATCTACCTTCAGTGCACAAGACAAACGCATATTTGCTCACTGAAGCACTTGGTGCAGTCACTAGGATACAGAATCAACCAATGACAAGTGAATGGGAAATGAAAGTGAGATACAATGGAATACTATGCAACTATAATCACTGACAAAGTCACGCTATTTGTTGCAACTTGGATGGAACTGGAAGGATGTCATGTTAAATGAATTATGTCAGGAAAAAATGAAAAGTTACAAATGTTCTCTCTTATAGGTTATAGAATAACATATAGAATAGCATAACAAGGTAATGGAAATATCAAAGGTGGGCAAACACTTAGTCTAATACTATAGAAAAGAAAAGGCAAGAGAAGGAGAAAAATGGTGTGGTATAGAAAGAAGAGGTCGTCTGGAAGTAATATATGAGACAAGGACCAGGATCCTTTGACACATTTATAGTGTTGAGGTACCTGTACATATATAACTTTAAAGTCAACATTAATGGAATAATAAAACCAAAACTATAATAATTAAATGCTAAAAAGTGCCTGTTAAGTAGGCAGACAGGGGTGGGAAGAAACCTGGTGATATTGGGAGAGTGATGCTGATTTTGGTAGTGCGGTTATGATGGAATTCTGTATGCCTAAAACTTTGTTAACAACTTTATGAATATGACACTGATATTGGTGGTGTGGCTGATGCTGCAATTTTGTATGCCTAAAACTTTATTGGTGATAACTTTATAAATCATGGTGCCAAAATAATTTTTTAAAAGAAACAAAAATAGAGATTTATTACAAAAATTACTAAGCATTAAATGCTTTCATTAGTTTGCAAGTGAAAGATCTTTTAAAATAAATCTGCAAAATTTTACAATGTTCAATAAAGTCTGTTAATATGTAATAATAGAAGTAATAGGGGACCGGAGCGATAGCCCAGTGGGTAGGGCATTTGCCTTGCACACGGCTGGCCTGTGCCAGCCCAGGTTCAATCCCGGCATTCCATATGGTCCCCAGAGCACCGCCAGGAGTGTTTCCTGAGTGCAGAGCCAGGAGTAACCCCTGAGCATCGCGGGTGTGACCCAAAAAAGAAAAGAAAAAAATAATAAATGCACAATGAATATACATATCATTTGATATATTTATATATTTCATATTTATAATTAAAAATTTAAACATATTACATTATGTTCTAACCCTGTAATTTAAATCTTTTGAGTGACTATAGATTAATGTGTTACCATGGTAATATTCCATGAAACTACCTGTACTTCCATGCATGACTTAGAAGCCCAGAAGGAATTTGTTGTTATTCCTAGTTGTGTGTTTATGAATTTCTATGTTCATATTTTGAATCTACCAAACAAACTGTTGCAGATCTTAGAGAAAGGGGTTTTAGGCATTGTCAGATGAAACTATACGCTTTGTTCTTAGCAAGAAACATGACTTGAGATTACAGTTTATGTCCTTTTTCCCACTTTGCATCCCTAAAACATCATTGTTTGGCACAGATCACTGTAAAGGGAAACTTCTGAAGTAGTATCAGGCAACAGCTCTCAGGAGGGGGCCCACATGGGAACAGACACTTCCTACAAGGATCTGCCAGACTCTGGGCAGTAGACGTAGCCACCTCTGAGGAGTGGGGATTCTAGCCAGGCCCTGTGTCTTATAGCAAAGAAAAGTGACTGTGAAATGAATGGCTCTTCTTAGATAAAATGCTGCTTCTTTATATGGTAGAGTCCAAAATAAATGTTTTTCTTCAAGATTTCTAAACTCTCTACTTGGTCTCATTGCTGCCAAGTTGCACACAAAGATGTCCTTGAATCCAGACGTTTTCTAAACCCTCTGGCTGAGTTTGATTTCTTCTCATTAGGGTTCCATCCTAAGCCTGGTTCTCACACACACTATTGCATGTGGAGAAATTGCCAAATAAATCATAGTGACCATAGGTTCCTTATAAAAAGGGGAAGTACAATATGTATATTTCCAAGGAGAAAAATACCTTGAGGACTGTTTTCAATGAATAATTGTGTAATCTTAGGCATTTGCAAGAACTCATTTTTAATAAATCAGATGTTTGGAATCCTTAAGTACTTTTCTTTATACCGCAAAACTGAACACTTAATATGGTTTGTGGTCATTTGTTTTTTTAGTACTGGTTGGTTTTCAGTTTGCTTGGTAGTGTTGGCTACAAACTTATAATTTCTACTAGAGTTGAATTTTCCACTCAGAGCAATTTTATAGTTCTCCAGTGTTCACAGAATCCAAAACAGATATATTCTTTGCCAATTTGACCAAGTTCATTGACATATTCTGAATTAAGTGTGGGCCAGATAATGAACATGATTCATATCTTACAAATACTCCATTGATTTTCCAGGATATGACTTTGGCCTCATGTAAATATAATTCTCCATTTTTCACACCAACGTGCCTTGGAGTATGCAAGGCCCCTACCCCACTGGAACAGAAGTGTTATCCCTTTTTTCAGGCATATATATTCAGAATTAATAAAAATTGTTTGTTTTATTCATTTACTGCATACACTGTACTCACATTCTGAATATATTATCTTTGATTATGCAGGAGGTCTAAAATTTAGAATTTTAAAAAGTTTCCCTCATTTGTTTTATAAGCATGTTCTCAGGACAATGAGAGCTAACCTTTATTTGTCACTTGAAGATATCTTACAATGTTTACCTAATACACATATCACAATAAACACAGAACTAGAATCAACTATATGAATGTATACAACTTGCACATAATTAATAATAATAATCATGCATGAAAAGAAGCTCTAAGCTTAATTCCAAATAAGAAGTAACACCTTTAAAAAGGTGGGTAGGGAAATTAGCATTTTTAAGGATCTGCTATATGGTTTATGTGCTACTTTTTATTAAACCAAATCAAATATGGAAGCAATCATAACCCATTGTTAATCACTGGATTGAATGTGAGTGTGTATGTGTGTGTGTCTTTGTGTGTAGAGGATGATGTGTGAAGCTTTGTGTGTGTTTTGACCACTTTCAGTTTATTTGCTTAAAGAAGTTAGATTTCTAGGGAGAACTCAGTAGTTTTATTTCTGAAGAGAAGATGAATAAGTCAAATAGATTTGAGACTGTCTACTACTTATGTACAGTTCCTTATATTTGCTCACGTGATATGTAGCAGTATCATAAAGTTTGGGGAGAATACACATATGAAAGGTCATTCTAATGCTTGCAATCAAGGTAACCATATGTGTGGATGCAATAGTTTTATAGCAAAGTATTATTGATACTACTTTAAGGATAATAGTACTAATTTTATTAATCAATAGTATTCATTGATTAATTCTTTCAGTTGTGGAAGTTCACTTCACTTGTATCACTTGTCTTCCCATCATCGATTTGCTCAAGCGGGCACCAGTAACATCTCCATACATCCAATCACATGCTAGTGTAGCCCAAAGGCATCTGCAAGTTCCAGGAAGAGCCTCAAACCATTCCTTCAGGTCATGGGAATGAGGTCTATAATTGTTACTTGTATTTGTTATATCAAATACGACACGGGTAGCTTGCCAGTCTCTGCCGTGCTGGTGGAATACTCTTATAGTCACCTCTAATCCCGAGCATTTATGATGAATCACACAGTGTTTTATATCACAAACTATATATTTTGGGGTACAATTTCATGACTCTTCAAAATAGTCAACCATATAATTTCCATCACAAAATTATTAATATCCTTTAACAACACAATAGAATGAAGCCACTGCCTGCTTAAATTTCTGTCTTACTTCAATCTTGATTCTTTGATAAGTTATTTGATTTTAATACAATTACTTGCTTTGCTATTCCCTTGACATGTTTCAATATATCCCAGATATGAGAGTAATAATCTGGTATTTATCATTATTATTCTAACTTCATCCACTTAGTTGATCTTCTCCAGCTTTCCATATTTTTGCAGTGAGCAATATTTCATATTTTTATTTCAACTCAGTACTAATCCATCATGTAGATATAGAGTTATAAAAATTCCATTCATCTGTCGTTGCACACTTGGGGGCATTTCCATATATTTACTAGTATCACAATTAGTACTGAAATGAATTTGCATATTCATGTATTTTTATAATTAGTGGTTTTGAGTTTTTGAACAGATGCATCATTGGGTTCTATGATAGATACATTTTAATATTTTTATAAACTTTCATATAGTTTCACATACTGACTGATCAGTTTATATTCTCACCAAAGAGAAGACGTCTTCTCCACATTTTCTTATATTACTTATTTTTGGACTTTTATATTTAGGTCATTCTCTTGATGTATCATGATTTGTCACTGTCATTTTGATTACATGGTTTTGATAAGACTTACATGGTTTTGATAATAAACATTTTCAAATGTCTACCATTTATATTTCTTTGATCAAAGTTTTATTTTTGATGGGACTGTTTCATCACTTATTGTTGCTCTTGAATTTGTCAGTATAGTTTATGTATTTTGGACATCAACCCATTTTAAGAAATATGGTTTGCAAACATTTCTTCCATTAAGCAGAATGTATTTATTTTAGACATGTGGAGGATTTTTAGTTTGATGAAATTCTGTTTGCTTATTTATGCTTTTGTTTCCTTTACCCTTAATTTTTTTAATTCCAGAATGCGTTTTGGAAGTGAACATAATGTAGTGTTGTATTTCAATTTTCTTCAGTCTAGATATTTGATATGATTTAATCAGTTAGCTTATTTCTTACACCTAAATCATTAATCTATTTTACTTACTAAAACATAAAATGTGGTACATATCTGTGTCACATATCATGTATACAAGTTGCATTCTTTGACATATGGCTATCAAGTTTCACAGACCACTAATTGAAGAGGTAATTTTACTATTTTATGTCCTTGACACCATCATCATAAATTCACTGACTCTGTGTTTGTGAAGAATTAACTCTGAGAGTTCAATTATATTCCACTGATCTCAGTACCTGTTTTGATTCTGAGACCATGATGCTTTGATTACTATAGCTATATAGTATATAGTTTGATGTCAGAGAGCTATACTTGTGTTCTTTTGTTTCAGAATTGGAAAATAATTTTTTACAGAGTAGTGCAATACAAACTTAAAAAAATTTTGAAGCTGTATATAGTATAAAAACACATGAAATAAAACATTTAAAATAGGATTGAAAAGTCAAAAGAAGTTCAGACAAACAAGAGACTTTTCAACTCGAACTCTTAGACTTCACCAAGAATTTATTTAGATAAAGGTTTATGGCAGTACTACTTTTTAATCATAAAACTGGTAGAATACATGAAAAAATATCCTAAATTCACATAATATGTTTTGCAGAGTGAATGATTTACAGCCACAAAGGAAAATAAGAATTATAATCTAAGAAATATAAAAATAAACTGAAAAATCAAGACCCAAAGATTACATTCAGATTAAAATCATCTTGTTGAGGATAAAAGCAACTAAAGTTGCACATTTTATTCATGCATATTGTTTAAATAAAACTATATAGAAAAGGAATTAACAGAATGATGAACACAAGATCCTCTTAAGAAGAATTTGAGGTGAAATTTACAAAGGAAACAATTGTAGATCATTGCTCTATGACAGGACTATATTTATGAGATTGTCAATGTTCTGAATTTTGTGTAGTAATTTACAAATACTTATTATATTATTCAACATAATTTTGTAACAATAAAATAAGGAAAGTAAAATTTTTGAAGTGCAATTGTAGATGTCTGTCAGGAATTAAAAATCATGATAACTTATTACTGTGCATATGAGGATAAATAGCAAAATTGAGAGAATTTAAGAGTGATAGTAAGCAATATCATGGTACAGATATGAAAGATACAGTTTATTAAAATATACTCAAGGTTAGAGAGATGGTATAGCAGGTAAAGTTTTGCCTTGCATGAGATCAATTTGCTGTTGATCCCTAAAACCATGTGTGGTCTCCTTAGCATGACCAGGAGAGAAAGGAAGAAAAAAGGAAAGAAATGGAAGGAAGGAAGGAAGGAAGGAAGGAAGGAAGGAAGGAAGGAAGGAAGGAAGGAAGGAAGGAAGGAAGGAAGGAAGGAAGGAAGGAAGGAAGGAAGGAAGGAAGGAAGGAAGGAAGGAAGGAAGGAAGGAAGGGAGGGAGGGAGGGAGGGAGGGAGGGAGGGAGGGAGGGAGGGGAGGGAGGGGGGAGGGAGGGGAGGGAGGGAGTGAGGAAGGGAGGGAGGGAGGGAGGAGGAGGGAGGGAGGAGGGAGGGAGGAGGGAGGAGGGAGGAAGGGAGGAGGGAGGGAGGGAGGGAGGGAGGAAGGAGGAGGAGGGAGGGAGGGAGGAGGGAGGATGAAAGGGAGAGGAAGGGAGGGAGTTAGGGAAAGAGGGAGGGAGGGAGGGAGGGAGGGAGGGAGGGAGGAATATCCAATGAGATAAACAATATCCAAGCTTGATAGTTCAGGTCATTCAATTCAAGAGAGTTTCAGAGAACATCTGTATTGAAATGAATCAACTAGATGAAACAATAAAGGAATGTATGACAATATGGGAACTTTGTGAGGACAGTAGAAAACTAGGATGGTTGAATAACAGAGCATTAGTCAAGAGAACTGAGAACACTAAGAGCAATAATGTAGTCAGTAAGCATCAGATTTTACAAGGGCCACTTAAACCATTTTTACAGTTGAGGTCTAGTTTTCTGTATTTCCAAATGCCCTGCACAGGATCAATCTTGTAACCTTTTCTTTTTTTAGAACGAATTTAGGATGAATTAAAGTACTAATTAAAATACAGCTAGATAACTGAAATGAGGAATAAATGATGTGATATGGAGAGTGGAGATTTGAGCTAATAGCATTCATAAGTAAAAACACATGATAAAGAGTTGACACAACAACAAATGTAGAAAAACAATGAATATTGTTTAGCTGCTTTATTAGTTTGAAAACTAAAATGCATACAAATGGGTTGGTCGGATAGGGGCTTCAATATATTCACCTTGACCCACTGTGGCATACACATCTGGTGAAGACATAAGAAGAAATGAATCATCAGTGAGAAAGCTGATCCCTGTGCTATTAAGATTTTTAGTCAGTTTCTGATATTTTTTGAGAATGTAGTGTGACTTCAAATAAAAGAAGAAAAGTATGAGTGCTTTCATTGAACTCTTATGCCAAAGAAAAGTCATGCAAGCATTGTATCTGTAAGCCGGGTGCTGACTGAGATTTCCCAGGCTTATGAGATCTTTCAAAACTTCAGCTCAAGCAGGAGGATCTGGGAACTGAATTCCCAGAAGTGAACGAAGATGGAAACTGCTAAGTAACTCTTGGGAGAAAAGTTTTTTCTCTCACTTTCAT
Source organism: Cryptotis parvus (assembly GCA_021461705.1). Taxonomy (NCBI): domain Eukaryota; kingdom Metazoa; phylum Chordata; class Mammalia; order Eulipotyphla; family Soricidae; genus Cryptotis; species Cryptotis parvus. The sequence goes on from JAJIBD010028131.1 coordinate 29,584, forward strand.
TGATTTGGGTACTTACTACTTCTATAATCATTGCTGCAAACCAAATGATAAATGCTCTTTTTGCCTTTCATATGTTCTCCATTTATACACTTATTTGTTTTGATAGGGGATTGGAAATTGGATACAGAAGAAAAATTATAAAATTTGTTATTTTTTATAAAATTGCTTAGAATTGAGAGCTTGTTTGGAGGTTCTGGGGGAGGGGGAGCGCAGCTACTCGTATACCCTCGACCGAAGACCGGTCCATCTCTATTCAGGGAAGGGCCGTCCTCTTCGACCGAGCGCGCAGCTTCGGGAGAGACACATGGAGCGGTGAGGGAGGAAGGGGACACCCGCCTAGCCAGGTACACACAACTACACCCGGCAGAGCAGAAACCAGCTTTCCCAGTTGAACCCCCTGCATTCCATGAACCACGAGAGCAACTTCCAACCTGAGTCCACCTTCCTGATGGAGCCTCGGAGGAGCCCAAAGAAACCCCCCACACCTTGCTGGCAGCGATCTTCACAATCCACACTCTGCAACTGGTAAGATCTCCCCCCAGCATATTAATCCAGTCTCCAGCCCACAGATTAATCCAGTCTCCAGCCTGGCTTGTCAGAAACCCAACCTACAAGGACCCACCCTGCAGAGACCCGCCCTTCAGAGGAGAGTATTTCAAGCAAGGATTGCTTGAGCCTAAGACACAGGTACACCCGGCAGAGCAAAAACCAGCTTTCCCGTTGCGCGCAGCCGCTGTGCACGATTTACCTCCAAATTACCATAAATATTCTACCCACCCCTCTGAGAGAGCCCCACAAAGTAATGAGAATATAGCGCCCACATGGCAGAGCCTGGCAAGCTGTCCGATGCGTGTTCGATATGCCAAATCCAGTAACAGAAATGTTTATTTTCCTGACCCCGAAAGAGCCCTTAATACGGCAGCAGTAAGAAAGGCGAACAAGCAGTGCCTAATAAAATTTCACGTGCCGTCCTAGGCTGCCAAAACGAAGAAGGACTAAAATGACTGTCTGTACTTTCAATGCACGTACGCTGGCATCGGAAGCATATATTGAGGATCTGATGGTGCAAGCGCAAAAGATCAAGTACGACATCATTGGTCTGACTGAGACGAGGAGGCGTCAGTCGCATCATGCTGTATTTGACACCAGAGAAGAATTGTTCCTTGGAACATGCGACGAAAAGAGGCGTCGGTGGCGTTGGTGTCCTTGTCAACATGAACATGGCTGTCAACGTTGATTCATTTGAATGCCTAACAAACCGAATAGGACGATTACACTTGAGGAGATGTGGTCCACTGCCAGCAATTTCTATCTTCATTGTCTATGCACCAACATCCACATACAAAGAAGATGAAATTGAGAAACTCTACATGGAATTGGAGAAGTTCTATAAAAAAAGATCACACCTTCTACAAGATCATAGTCGGTGATTTTAATGCCAAGATAGGACCGAGAAGATCGGCTGAAGAACCCACATCGGGACCCATGGCCTAGAATGGAACAAACAGGGTGAGAGAATATCTGAGTTCATCATGACCACCAAGACTATTCATGGGAACTCACAGTTTCAGAAGGCTGAAGCAAAACGTTGGACATGGGAATCTCCTGGCGGACAGTTCCACAATGAAATTGACCACATCATCTTCAATCGACGGTTTTGTCTGACCGATGTTGCTCTCGTCCCAAAATTCCAAACAGGATAGGACCACCGTCTCCTTCATGCAAAATTCTACTTCCCGCAACGGGGAGAAAAAGCTGCAAAGTTTAAGAAGAGAACTCCCACAACGATCACCAACTGGGAACTCTTTGGCACCATTGCAGCAACATGGGAAGATACCATCATTGACGACATCGATGAAGAATATCTACTGGTTCAGCACCTCCATGATTGTGTGAAGAATGCCGAGAGAGAGAAAGACACAAAAGAACGCCTGTCTTCAGAAACTCTTGAGCTCATTCGCCAACGTGGCAAGGCGCGAACCTCAGGAGAACAAATGCTAATGTCCAAGCTTGCTAAACAGTGCAGAGAAGTGATAAAAGAAGACCTCAAAGACAGAAGAGCAGAAATACTGGAAGATGCAGCAGAGGCCGGGAAGAGCATTCGCACCACCTGCCTGTCCTTCGCCAACTATTAGACCAAGATGACTGCCCTCCGACGCCCTGATGGATCTATCACATCTTCCAGAAAGGCAATTGAGAAGATTATCCAGGACTTCTACTCAAATATCTTTGATAGCCACACCCACCTGCTCACATACCAAATTCCACAGGATGGATATGTCATTCCCAACGTTCTCCCTTCTGAAATCCGACATGCCATCTCGTCGGTAAAGAAGGGAACAACACCAGGCCCAGACAAAGTCAGACCCGAACACCTGAAGAATCTGCCATTGGTACTCATCAATACACTAGCTCGGCTCTTCACACTCTACCTGTCCTAATGCAAGGTGCCCTCCCAATGGAAAACCAGCAGGACAGTTCTACTGTTCAAGAAGGGAGACATTCACGACATCCGCAACTACTGCCCCATCTGCCTGTTGTCCGTCATCTACAAGCTGTTTACACGAGTCATCTTGAACAGAATTAGCAGAACACTAGATGAAGGACAACCATGCGAGCAAGCAGGTTTCCGGAAAGGATTCAGCAAAATCGACCATATTCACACAGTAACCAAGCTCATTGAGGTTTGTAGGGAGTACAAGATGCCGCTCTGTCTCAAGTTCATTGATTTACAGAAAGCCTTTGATTCTGTGGACACTGAAGCAGTCATCGAAGCCCTAGTCAAACAGGGCGTTCAAACCCAATACATCAAGATCCTTCATGAGCTGTATTACGGATTCACCACCAGGATCTCACCATTCTACAAAGAAGTGATCATTGATGTCAAAAGAGGGGTTTGACAGGGTGATACCATTTCACCAAAACTATTCAGCGCCACCCTGGAGAACATCATGAGACAATTAGAATGGGAAGGAATGGGAGTGAAAATAGATGGTCGGCAACTACACCACCTCCGCTTCGCTGATGACATCGTTCTAATAACACCAAACATTAGCCAAGTGGCACAAATGCTGGCTGACTTTGACCTAGAATGTGGAAAGATAGGTCTACAGCTGAATCTGAAGAAAACTATGTTCATGAGAAATGAACTAGTTCCTGAGGCCCCATTCACTCTCAATGGAAGAAACATCTCTGAATGCAGCAATTATGTGTACCTAGGTTGAGAAGTCAACATGATTAACGATCTAAAACCTGCGGTGCGCAGGAGGAAAAGAGCGGCATGGAATGCCTTCAAAGGCATCGAAGAAATAGCTAAAAGGACAAAGAACCTCCGGCTCCGGGCACATCTCTTTGACTCCACCGTTCCCCCTGCATTAACATACGCCTCAGAGACCTGGGCCCTACGAAAGCAGGATGAGAATGCTATTCGGGTCTCCCAGAGAGGCTTTGAAAGAGCTATGCTTGGAATATCACGCCTCACTCAAGTGAGTGAAGGAATCCAGAGTTCTGACCTCCGTCGCTATTCCAGAATCAGGGACGCTGTCTCTTTTGCCAAGGCATCAAAAATCAGATGGGCTGGACATGTAATGCGATTTGGAGACAACTGCTGGACTAGAGCCGTTACCGACTGGATCCCATGGGATGTCAAAAAGATCACGTGGCTGCCCACCTACAAGATGGTCAGACTTCCTTGTTAAGACCCTGAAGGAACGGTTTGAGGCTCTTCATATTCCTCAATCAACCAGATGCCATTGGGCTACATTGGCACGTGATAGGGTCCAATGGAAATGTTACTGGCACCCGCTCCGAGCAAATCGATGAATAACGGAATTCAAGTGATCAAG
>JAJIBD010028132.1:0-70862 GCA_021461705.1 Cryptotis parvus
CAGGCCCTAGGTATAATAAAATATTTTTTTGAAAAAAGGGAAAAAATCACTGATTCACATTAAAATGTCATACTGCCTGACTGAGTAGTATTCATCCTGTGGATGCAAGGATTGTTTAATATTGACAGTTAATCAAGTTAAAAATTCATGTCAATGAAAGGAAAAATAAATACTGTGAGATCATATCAAGACATGCATATACAGCCTTTTACAAAATACAGCACCTCTTTGTGATAAAACTCAACAAAAATTGGAGTTGAAGGAACTTTCTTCAACAAGCCCCACACAAGCATCATTCCCAATGGGAAATGAAAAAACTAGATCCTAAGATTGGAAACAAAAAATTGTCCACGTTCACCACTCCATTCAACATAGTATTGGAGGTACTAAGCAATAGCAGTTAGGGAAGAAAAAGATATAAAGGCATCCAGATAGGAAAGGAAGAATTCAGGCTATCACTATTTGCAGATGACTTAGAGAACCCTAAAGACTCTGAAAATGAGATCCTAGAAATAATAGATCTGTGTGGTAGAATGGTATCACCCTTGCCAAACCCCTCTTTGACATCAATGATCACTTCCTTGTAGAATGGTGAGATCCTGGTGGTGAATCCATAATACAGTTCACGAAGGATCTTGATGTTTTGGGGTTTGAATGCCCTGTTTGGTTATGGCTTCGATGACCACTTCACTCCACAGAATCAAAGGCTTTCTTTAAATCAATGAACGTGAGACAGAGCGGCATCTTGCACGCCCTACAAACCTCAATGAGCCTGGTTACTGTGTGGATACTGTGTGGATATGGTCGATTGTTCATCGAAGAAATAGCTAAAAGGACAAAGAACCTCCCGCACCGGGCACATCTCTTCGACTCCACTATTCTCCCCTGCATTAACATATGCCTCAGAGACCTGGGCCCTACAAAAGCAGGATGAGAACTCTATTTGGGTCTCCCAAAGAGGATCGAAAGAGCTATGCTTGGTATATCATGCCTCACTTAAGTGAGAGAAGGAATCCGGAGTTCGAACTCTGTCAATATTCCAGAGTCAGGGATGCTGTTTTGTTTGCCAAGGAGTCGAAAATCAGATAGGCTGGACATGTAATGTGACTTGGAGGTGACCACTGGACTAGAACTGTTCTCGAATGGATTCCATGGGACATCGAAAGATCACGTGGCAGTCCATTTACAAGATGGTCATACTTATTTTGTCAATACCCTGAATGAACGGTGTGAGGCTCTTCGTATTCCTGAAGCAACCAGATGTCATTGGGCTACACTGGCACGTGATAGGGTCAAATGGAAATGTTACTGGCACCTGCTCCGAGCAAATTGACAAATAATGGGATGTCAAGTGATCAAGTGATCAAGTGGTAGAATGGCAGGTTACAAAATCCTTGTCTTTACTATATGCAAATGATGAAAGAGAAGAAAAGGGGATTCTATAAAAACCAATCCTTTCACAATTGTGCTTCATAAAATCAGGTACCTTTGAATCAGCTTAACTAAGGATGTAAAGGAGCTAAACAAAGAATTCAACAAATTCTTGATCACTTGATCACTTGACATCCCGTTATTCATCGATTTGCCTCGAGCCGGTGCCAGTAACATTTCCATTTGACTCTATCAAGTGCCAGTGTAGCCCAAAAAATTGCCACTTCAAGAAATAAAAGAGGAGATGAGGAAATGGAGACATACCACCTGCTTATGGCTTGGAAGAATCAACATTGTCAAAATGGCATGGATACCCATGACATTTTCAGAAAAATTGATCAAACACTCAAGTTAGTGTGGAACAATAAGCTTCCACATATACCTCAATCAATTACTGGAAAAAGATGGGAGGTATCACCTTCCCCCAAGTTCAAACTGTACTGCAAAGCAGTAGTAATGAAAACAACATGGTACTGTAATTAAAATAGACTTGCAGATCAATGGAAAAGAGTTGAATATTCTGACACATGACATAAAATATATAATCACTTAATTTTTTAATAAGGGAGCAAGAAATAAGAACTGGAGCAAGAAAACCTCTTTAACAAATGTTGCTGCAAAAACTTGTCAGTCACAACAAAGAAATGAAGACAGACCTCTCTCTAACCCCATTCAGAAGAATCATATCAAATGGATTAAAAACCTCAATAACAGAACTGAATCTATAGGATGCATGAGAAAAAGACATAGGCAAAACCCTCCATGATGTAGAAGCTAAATACATCTTAAAAAATAAAATACCACTGACTAGTAAGTGAAAGCAAAGGTAAACAATTGGGACTAGATGAAACTAGAAGCTTCTGCACTTCAAAGACCTGGTAACCAAGATTCAAAAGACAGCAAATGTATGGGAAAGAACATTTATCTTATATCAATTTGGTAAGGGGTTTACATTTAAGATATACAAGGCACCGGAAGAATTTTACAGGAAAAACTCTCAATCTCATCTAAAAATGTGGGAGAAGTAATAAAAGAAATTTTCTGAAAGAAGAAATTCAAATGGACAAACGGCATATGAAAAAATGCTCTATATCACTAATCATCAGAAAGATGTAAATCAAAACAGCAATGAATCCATCTCAGACCACAGAGACTGGCACACATTCAAAAGAGCATGAAAAACCAGTGCAGGCCCCGATGTGGGGAGACAGGGGCTCTCATTCATTGCTGGTGGGAAAACTGGCTGGTCCAGGATTTTTTGGAATACAATATTCATATTCCTTTTTGGAGGAATTGATATTCGCCCAATAACTAGAAACTGAGCTCTTATTTTTCCCAGCAATACTACTCCTAGGAATATACTCCAGGGTCCAACACCCCACAACAATAACACTATCTGCACTTCTATGTTTATTGCAGCACTATTAACAATAGCCAGAAATGGAAACAACTTGTGTGACAGAGAACACAAAAACACACAACAGAAACATCATCTGCACTTTTATTTTTCATAGCAGCACTATTCACAATATCCAGAATCTGGAAACAAATAGAGTGCCCGAGAACTGATGACTGGATAAAGAAATTGTGGTACATCTACACAATGGAATATTATGCAACGGTTAGGAAAAATGAAGTTATGAAATTTGTCTATAAATGCATGGACATGGAGAGGATCATATTGAGTGAAATTAGGCAGAAGGAAAAGACAGATATAGAATGACTGCATTTATTTGCTCTCTCTATATTATATATAACATACATATACTGGTATATATACACATATACATATACCCGTTATATATGTATATATGTGTATATATAAAACATATATATAAAGTATGAAACCAATATACAAGGTCAGGCAAAACATGGATCAGGAGGTCTTGTCAAAGGTGGAATCTACCACAAACATGTGGGAGTCAGAGGTTACATGAGACAGAGAAGAGAACAGTGTGCTAATAATTGTCGAAAATGATACCAGCCTAGAACTGAGCATTGAATAAAGGCAAAAAGATACTCATGATAACCTCTAAATGTATGTATTGCAATCCACAGTGTGTAAGAGAAGGAAAAGAGAGAGAGAGAGAAAGGAGATAAAGAACCTGCCATAGAGGCTGTCTAGGGGAGGGGAGGGAATTGGGGACATTGGTGGTGTGAATTGGGCACTGGTGGAGGGATGGGTGCTAGAACACTGTATGACCGAAAACCAAACATGAACATCTTTGTAACTATATCTCACTATAGTATAATAAAATAAAAAAGAAACTATAGTACACTATAGTGGAATACTATGCCACTGTTAGGAAAAAAAAAGTCACGAAACTTGATAAGAAATGAATGGATTTGGAGAGTATAATGCTGAGAGAAATGAGTCAGAAGGAAAAGTTCAGATATGACTGCATTTGTAGCATGAGACTTCTGTCGAATGCCAGGCAAAAAGGCCAGAATGATTCATCAAGGGTTGAAATCTACCACAAATATGTAGCAGACAATAGGTAGATAAGAGAGTTGACCAGCTTGGCAGGAATTGTTGGAAATAGTAATACTAGACTAGAAATGTGTACTGAAAGTAGGTAAAGGAATATACATGACAACCCTTCAGTGTCTGCATTGCAAACCACAGTGCGCTAAAGTAGAGAGACAGTGAGAGAAATTATTATATAAAAATATGGAGATAGATAGATAGATAGATAGATAGATAGATAGATAGATAAATAGATAGATAGAGAGAATGACAGAGAAGAAAATGCCTACCCTGGAGGTAGGTTGTGGTCAGGAGCTGGGAAGGAAATGGTGCACACTGGTGTTCGGAAATGTGCAGTGGTATAGGGATGCTAGTTGGAACACTAGCACTAAAGTCCAATCATGAACAACTTTGTAAATCATGAGCTTTGTATATCTCACAGTGATATAATAAAATTAAAACAAAAAGAGAAGCTGCAAATACAGAACAATAAATTTCATTTAACTCTTCATGTTCTCTGTCTCTGAAGCCTAAATGTGAGAAGAGATTTAGGATATAAAGAGCTTTAGAGTCTTTTGTTAGAAAAATCCTGGTGATCTGCTCAAACTTCCTTTTAGCATTCATTCATTCCAGCAAAGCACAGAGCACAGCCCCACCTGTCCAGGACAAGTAGGAGAGCTCTCTGTGGTAAGAGAAAAGCGTTAAGAACTGCTGTGTCTAGCAGAAAAGAGGGCCAGCCTCTGTCAAAAGCCATGTGCCATCTAGTAAGTCACAGAGCTAAACAGAAAACATTACCCGAACATCCCTCTCCCTGAATGACGTCAGCAACAAACTCTCGATTTCTATTGCGTCCTCACATTGTTTCAGGGGTTGTGCTTCTCTCTCTCTGTGCAAGTTTGTAGAGCATTAAATTTTTACCAGATGGGACTGAAGTTCTAGCTTCCTCTTATTGCTGCTGAATTCACCAGGAAACTCAATACTCAGGCCCCAAACCCCATCAGCATGCTAAAGTGGGATCACAGCTTCTTGAAGCTGCCCAAGAGAACTCTTAACAAGCACACTACCTGCTGAGAGACCTCATCAGATGGGCTCGCAGAATTGCTCATACACCTGAAACAGAGACCCACTGGTCCATGCTATTCATGCTCCATATTCAGAGGACATGGACTGTTCTTGAGTGCAGTCTATAATTAGGTGGGAATGAATCCTGTCTTTATCTCTCTTAAACATACTCCTGAATGGGTCTGATGGTCACCATACTGGTCTCCACAACTATGGCTATCTACTGGGTGCTGTTAAATTGTATCCTGAAAAATTCTCTCTTGGTCACCCCACAAAGTACGTGTTGCCTGTGTGTGTTTATGACAATGACTTCTTATTCATCTTCAGGAACTGAATAGATCTTGATTTTGTAGGCAAAAGTGTCAGCCAGATGTATGTTGTATGTGTAGTGTGGTGTTTTGAGCCAACCCCATCCCCAACAAAGTGGTGTTGAGGGGTGGTATTCAGTGATTGCTATTGACTTATTTAATGATCACTCCAGGCAGTGCTCAGGAGACCATGATAATATGTGGTTCCAGGGTTTGAATTGGAATTAGCTAGTCTAGACAAGTAACATACACCTATACTTGCTGTCTGCTCCCCAGAATATTTTGTGTTTGTACCTGAATGCATGCACTGTTGAGAGATCCTTGTCTCTTCAAAATCAAAATCCCAGCAGCCGTGTTTTCACAAAGAGGCAAACTATCATATTCAATGATGTGTATGTTAATTAATTAGAAAAAGAGAAAGCATCAAACATTTTGTCACTCAAACCACCAATATATATGCTTTAATACTATTAGAATTTTATATGCAAACTTTTTAAAAGGAAATAGTATATTGAATACAGTCATATGAACTGAATACATTTTGCCAATGTTGATAATGTCTTGAAATATAAAATAATTTTTAATAGATGTTGATTTTAAGCTGTATCTTAAAGGAATGGTTTCATTTTAGGCCATATAAGATTTTTGCTTTTCATCACAAATCATTTATCCTTTGATGTGACAAAGTTAGGTGATTTTTTGCCAATGTTGCATTATGGGTATTTTTTAAATTTATTTTTTATTTATTTCAAAAATTGTTTTAAATTATTCCACCATGAGATATACAATTACAAAGATGTGATGCTCATGTTTGGGTTTCAGTTATATGGGCATTTTTAAAACAGAGATATTATTAGACTTTTACAGTATTGCACTATGTTATATATATGTATATATGTTATATACATTTAAAGAACTTTATACTTTTTATGTATTTAGTTTTGATGTTAAAAGCCCTGCTTTACAGACATTTTGTGAGATTTGGTGCATGCCTTGGTGCATAGCTAAAAAATGTCACTCAGTGATAATACTTGATGTCAAATCCTAAAGACTCAACTGATGGTGTTTTTTTCAAATAATAAAAGGCCATAAAGTAAAGTTTATATTTTGTTACAAAGAGTTTGTTGCAGCCTCTTATGTTTTTCAAACAAAATGTCCTTTTAGCTTGATATGTAATGATGAAATTCAAAGTAAAGAAGAACAAACATGACCATGTTTACCTTAGGCAGGGGTTTGGCAGGTTTGCAGTGCAGTCCTCCAACAAATTCAAAATTTGGTAATACAGGGTGAGGAAATTGAAGATCCCAGTATGTTCTAATTAGCCAGATTTCGGCTTTCCCCATTAGCTCATATAGCTTGGAGGGTCTTCCTGAAGAACAAAAAAATAAAGAAGGGACTGGAGAGATAGTACAATGAATAGGGCATTTGTCTCGCGGGAGATAGTACAATGGAGAGATAGTACAATGAGTAGGGCATTTGTCTCGGCACGCGGTCAATCAATGTCTCGTGACGAGACCATATGGGATCCTCAGCATCCCATATGGTCTCTGAGCACCGCCAGGAGTAATTATTGGGTGCAGAGCCAGGAGTAACCCCTGAGCATTGCCGGGAGTGACCCAGAAAGAAAAAAGAAAAAGGAAGAAAAAAGAAAGCAATGTACATCATAAAATCATAAATGTATAGGCAATGATTAAACTAAAGTGTATATAACAAGAAGTTTCCTGAAAGCATCTTTATATAGTGGAGTCAAAGGTATAATATCATTGGTGGTTGTATAATGCAAATTATATATGTAAATATAAATGCTTTCATCTCAAGTCATCTAGCATTAAATGTGTATTTGTAATGTAATTGTACTCTATATTTACAACATACATGTTCTAAGCATGCATTTCTTACATACATATATAGTAGATATATATGTATAGGATAAAACATAAAATATATCTTTAAAAACAATATATGAATTTCCTTTTTTAAAGTTTGTAATCAGGACCAGAGAGATACGTATAGTATGTATGGCACCTCTCATGAACACCGACTGTCAATTTCTGACCCTGAAGCCCCATTTAGTCACCTGAGCACTTGGGGAGTAGTCCCTTAGCACAGACTCAGTAGTAACTGAGTTATACTGTAGGCACAGCTATATATGGACTTAAAAACAAGAAATAAAATGTGCTGTTCATGGAACTTGAAAGAATATGCCTTGCAATTGTGAGCAAAGAAAATTGTATAATGGGCCATACATTCTCTGTAGGAGCTGATGATCCTTACTCTCTCTCCCAGAAATGAGAGATTCCCTAAATTATATATAGAAATTTTACTCATATTCAGGAATGATTGTTTCCATGACTGCAGACTCCCACATGTTCTTCTTTTGCTTCTAAATAAAATGATTTTAATGATAGAGTAATTTTTTAATTTCCCTTGAAGCCTAGGTGACGCTTACTCAATGTTCCCAAGAATTTCGAGTGATAATGATAAAATTTTTACCAAATTTTAAGTATTTCCATAATAATTGTGAGAATGACAAACATTTTATAGGACAACAACCTGTGCTGGTGTGGATGCTGGGAGAAAGGAACTCTCGTTCATTGTTGGTGGGAATGTGGACTGGTTCAGCCCTTTTGGAGAACAATATGGACATTCCTCCAAAAAATTAACGTTGAGCTTCCATTTGACCCAGCAATACCACTGCTGGGAATATATCCTGGAGACTCAGAAACACACCGCAGAACCACCATCTGCACTTCTGTATTTTGCAGCATATCTACAATAGCCAGAATCTGGAAAAACCTGAGTGCCTGAGAACAGAAGACTGGATAAAGAAACTATGGTACATCTACGAAATGGGATACTATGAAGCTGTCAGCAAAAATGAAGTTATGAAATTTGCCTACAAATGGATGGACATGGAAATTATCATGCCTAGTGAAATTAGTCAAAAAGAAATGGACAGATATAAAATCACTGCATTAATTTGTGGGATATAAATATATACCGGTCCCATTGGAAATGATAGCACCAGACTGAACTGAGCATTGATTATAGGCAAGGAATACATGATAGCCCTTAAATGTATGTATGGCAAGCCACAATGTATAGGAGATGAGAGAGTGAGTGATAAAGAGAGAGAAGGAGAAGAAGAAAGAAATAGGAAGAAGGAAGAACAATGAAGAAGAGGAGGAAGAAGAAAGAAGGAAGAAGAAAGAAGAGGAGTAAGAAGAAGAAGGAAGAAGAGGAGGAAGAAGAAAGAAGAAAGAAGAGTAAGAAGAAGGGAAGAAAGAAGAGTAGGAGGAAGAGAATAAGGAGGAGGAGGAAGAGGAAGAGGAGAAGAAGAAAAGAAGACTGATGAAGAAGGAGAAGGAGAAGAAGAAAAGGAGAAGAAAAGAAGAAGCAGAAGCAGCAGCAGCAGGAGAAGAAGAAGAAGAAGAAGAAGAAGAAGAAGAAGGAGAAGAAGAAGAAGAAGAAGAAGAGGAAGAAGAAGAAGAAGAAGAAGAAGAAGAAGAGTAATAGTGTCTGTAGTGTTTGCTATAGAGACAGGTTGGGGAGTGGGGAGGGTATCTGGGGACAATGGTGGTAGGAAATGAGCATTGGTGGAGGGATGGGTGCTAGAACACTGTATAACTGAAAACCAATTATGAACAATTTGGTAATTGTGTGCCTCATGATGGTATAATAAAATTTAAAAAATAAATAAATTGTAAATCAATTTAAAAATTGATTAAACAAATTTTTTGGCATTCAAAATTTTTTTTATATACCCGGGGCATAATGGGAGACAGACCAGCACCCCCCACCAGGCCATCAAGTCTTAATCACATGCAATTAGGGAAATAGTCATTTTCCAAGGTATTATGATATTTAAGGCATCCTGTTAGTGTTAAGCTGACTTACCTAGTACTTCACTATAAAATTGATCCCATTTCTTCTCATCTAACATCTGGCTCCAAAAGTCAAAATAAAGCACATACAGAAAATTTTTCACTCTCTCCATGAATGTCATTTGGTCACTTAATTCTGATAAAACAGCAGGCACGTAAGACGGTGGAAGGGGAAGTCCTCCTACATACTTTTCCAGTGTAGAGCCAAGAGAGCCTCGGAGACTGTACACTAGCGGTACTTTCAGTATTTCAGCTAGAAGCTCACCACAGGGTCCAATGGCATCAGCAAAAAACGACATCAAACTTTGAATCTTTTAGCATTTTCATCAGTTTCTTGTTGAAAACTACATCTCTACAAATATTTTCGTAAAAATCATAGAATTTCCAAATCTCCTCTTGCATTTTTATGAAATATGCAAAAATTGACATTTTTGGCATGTCATAGGTCCATGTATTGATGAGTTCCTTGAAAACATCCTCAGAATCATTCTTAGAGAAAGATGTTGGGTAAATCTCAAATTTAATAGTGGATGTTTTGTTGGGATCTATAAGAATGGAACCTGAAGATGTCAGAACGATGACTTCATGACCTCTGTGGACAAGTTCTTCAAGGATTGTCTTTATGTTGATCCAATGGCTGTATTCTGTTCGGCCACACCAGCACCTTTCCACAACTCCCACAACTAAAGAAGCAACTCAGCTCTAGCAGCAGAATAAATGAAATCCATTTCATAGGCATTATGGTAGAAAGTGAGACTTTTTTTTTGCCCAGCAATCTTTCCTGTCTCATAGATTATATTTTTCTCCAAGCGATAAATCAATAAGGAAGTTAAAATGCAACTTATGTAGAAAGTGAGAGTATGTCCTTAATCAGCACATTTCAACTGAGTACAAAATTCGAAAAGCTAGGTAAGCTTCTTTTGTGAGCAAATGCATGCAATATCTGTTTGAAGATTTTGAATAGTTTCATCAGGTAATGATGTTGTGTGTAAATTATCAACATACATAATAATTTTATAAGACTGATAATAGTGGTGGTATTGAGAGATATACTTTACCCTGTTTTATCACACATTAATTAAACAGAAATTATTCTAGTTCAATAAGAATTTCTTAATCGTGATAACTAATGAACTTACTTTGCTTCATTTTTATAGACACTCTTGAGTTGCCATGAGATAGTTCAGGATGTCTGGTAATTGTATTGCAAGCTGCTGACTTGAGTTTGATTCTTGGCATTACATATTGTGACCAGTATACTCTGAGATTTTGTGTTTGTTTTTGTATTTGGGCCATACCTGGAAGTGCCAAGGGGTCACTCCTGAATTGGCACTTTTACATTACTCCTGGCAGTGCTAGGGGGACCATAGGGATTGTTGGGGATAGAACTGGAGTTCACTAGATCCAAGGTATAATCCTTACCACTGCATTATTAATACTGCTAGGTTCATCTCTTGTTCTACAGATTCTCAGACCAACTCCATGAGTGTCCCCTAAACAACACTGGGTTTTATCCAACATGCCCCTCTAAATAGGAGATAAAGAAAAGCCCATAGGCACAGGAAAATATTGTATATCAGGTCTTATATTTTAAGTGAAATACAAGTTGTAGACTATAAGATATCATGTTGTAGTAAGAATTGGTGTGTATATATAATTTATATCAAAAAGGCCAGTTTTAAATACTGGCAGAGTTATGGACGATAATAGCATGCTTGATAGATGTGTGTTGGGTCCCTTTAAGAAATCCCTTAAAGGGATGGCTTGTACTTGTTAAAGGGATGGTCAATATCCAGATTTTGGGGACATAAAAAAAGTTGGAAAAGCAGTTGTCAGTTCAGACTGGGTTCTCAGCCTGGTTAGGAGTGAGCTGGAGAAACAGAGCCTGACAGGATAGAGAATTAGAGGAGCAGAGAGAAGGGTTGTCTGAGCTTGCCTAAAGGCAGAACAAGGAAATAATCGGAAGAAAGGCTTAAGTCCCCGGCACCGCCGGTATCCTGGGCGGCCAGGAGAAACCCTGAGTATTGCCTGGGTGACCCAAAAAAAAAAAAAAAAAAAAAAAAGCTTAAAGGGAGATCAGAGCCTCTGGACTGGTTCAGTACCTGATACTGTCAGTTAGCAACACAGCTGTAAGCTGTGTGAGTTGTGCTAAAGGGGTGAAATGTATAAATATTTCTAAGTCACAGAAATCTGCTTGTGATCCAGCAATCCAGTCCTATGTATGTGATCAATATATACCAAACACTGTTTTGAAAGATATGTACACCCGCATGCTTATTAAAACACTATTTTACAATAGCAGTAACCTGAAAACCCCCAAGCACCCTGCAAGAAAGTAGATAAAACAGTTGTGGAGATAGGGTGCTGATGGCATAGAAGGGAGCAAAGTGAGAGAGTTTCAGTCACTCCAATGTGACAACCATAATTGGACACACACAGTTTTGTAGGCTTCCTGGCTTGAGATTAGCTGCAGAGACTGCTAAGTATCTTTGACAGTGGAATGGGGCCTGAGAGCATACAGGCAGAGCTAAATAACACAATTCCAGGATGTAGAGAGTATTTTGTACTCTTTAAGTACTAGAACTTTCTGGAACAAGGATCAAAGCTTACTTATTCAACAAACTGTGTTACAGTAAGGATTTATCATTGGTTGCCTTGTTAGTATCAGGATTTTTCAGTCACACCCCAAGTGTTGGGTATGACGTAGCTGGTAATATTACTTCAGTATAAAAACCCAATTACTCCTTTCCTACAAAATAACTGCCATTATCTATCTACTACCCATCTGAAGACAAAAGTCTTCATTATGGTCATGTGAGGAGAAAATATCAGAGAAGCAGAGTGATAATTGCAGTATTATCCTGAAGCTAACTTCAGGGTAAACTTGATAATATATATTGGAGACCAGAGAAGCCATACAGCAGGCCAGGTGCTTGTATTGCTCCTAGCTCACCTGGGTTTGATCCTTGACACCATTAAGGGTCCTCAAATGTCTGCCAGAGCACAGAGCTACGAAAATGTCTTGAGGTCAGCTGGTGTGGCCCCCAATGAAAAAACCCAATGAACAAAGCATGTTTTTCAATGTTCATAATAACATAAGCATTTGAACTATGAGTAATAAATGGATAAATGTAGTATGAGTATAATAGACAAATGATTTTTCTCAGCCTAAAGACTGTTTTGAGAAAATAAAATATCTATTTCAACGGAAATAAGTTAAAACAAAAAAATTGTGCTTTATAAAACCATGTTTCCAGAAATGATCATAATAAGGTAATAAGTTGAAGCATAAAGTATATTCATGACTTCCTAGTGGGTGAACTGGGAAATATACTTAAAAACTTAAATTTCATTCTATAAAATTATATATATATATATTATATGTGTGTGTGTGTGTGTGTGTGTATTTAGTTGTTTTGGTTGATTCCCAGCATTTCATATGGTCCCCTGAGCAGTGACAGTAGTAACTCCTGAGTGCATAGCCAGGAGTAACACCTGAGATGAAACGTGTGACCCACTCCCAATAAAAAGCAAAAAAAAAAACCACACAGTTTAGTCCAAATTGAGGGTAGAATAGTCTATGTACATATTGAGTACATAATAATACTATTATACACTTAAAACTATGTACATAATATACACAATAATAAGCAATAATATTAATGATGCCTTTAATAATAGATCATGATCATTGACTGATCATGCTGAATTGCCTTTAATTTCATACCATTTTTCTTATACCTAAAGGAAGAGACCCCAAAGAACATATTGAAGGGCGTTAAATTGCTTAGGTGTTTCCTTGAAGGGTTTTAAACGTCACACCTATGGATGAAGCTACTACCATAAGATTATGACTGTTAGGTTTGGGGAGAACTTCACTGGAAGTTCATTGTTTAATAGGGATTTTACTATTGCTTATTTATTTATTCATTTATCTATCTCTTCTTACTTGTTAGCCTTTCTTACTGCTGCTGTATTAAGGGCTCTTTCGGGGGTCAGGAAAATAAAAAGAAAGGCGAACAAGCAGTGCCTGATAAAATTTCATGGCCGACCTAGGCTGCCAAAATGAAGAAGGACTAAAATGACTGTCTGTACTTTCAATGCATGTATACTGGCAACAGAAGCATGTATCGAGGATCTGATGGTGCAAGCACAAAAGATAAAGTATGACATTGGTATGACTGAGACGAGGAGGCATCAATCACATCACATCATTTTTGACACCAGAGAAGAACTGTTCCTCAGAACATGCGATGAAATAGGCTTCGTGGCATCAGTGTCCTTGTCAACACAAACGTGGCCACATGGCCACAAACATTGATTCATTTGAATGTCTAACAAACGGGATAGGACGATTACACTTGAAGAGATGTGGCCCACTGCCAGAAGTTTCTATCTTTGTTGTCTACGCACCAACATCCATATACAAGGAAGAAGAAATTGAGAAATTCTACATGGAACTGGAGGAGTTCTATAAAAAAGATCACACCTTCTACAAGGTCATAGTTGGTGATTTTAATGCCAAGATAGGACCGAGAATATGGGCTGAAGAACTCCACATCGGGAACCATGGCCTAGAATGGAACGAACCCGGTGAGAGACTGAGTTCATCATGTCCACCAAGACCATTCATGGGAACTCACAGTTCCAGAAGGCTGAATCAAAACGTTGGACATAGGAATCCCTGGTGGACAGTTCCACAATGAAATTGACCACATCATCTTCAATCGATGGTTTTGCCTGACCAATGTTGTTGTCGTCCCAAAATTCCAAACAGGATAGGACCACTGACTCCTTTGTGCAAAATTCTACTTCATGCAATGGGGAGAAAAGGCTGCAAAGTTTAAGAAGAGAACTCCCAGAATGACCACCAACTGGAAACTCTTTAACACCATTGCAGCAACATGGGAAGATACCATCATTGATGACATTGATGAAGAATACAACCGATTGGTTCAGCAACTCCATGATAGTGCGGAGAATGCCGAGAAAGAGAAAGACAAAAGGACACTTGTCTTTTTTTTTTTTATTTAACATTTTATTATACCACCGTGAGATATAAATTACAACATTGTTCACGCTTGGGGGTTTCGGCTCACATAGTGTTCCAGCACCCCGCCCTCCACCAGTGCCCCTCAGCCACCACCCATGTCCCCAATTCCCTCCCCCTCCCACATTCCGCCTAAATGGCAGGTTCTTTTTATCTCCTCTCCCTCTCCCTCTCTCTCTCTCCTCCTCCCACACATTGTGGGTTGCACTACGCACACCTTAGAAGCCATCACTTGCATTTTTTTGTCTGTATTTAATGCTCAGTTCTATGTTAGTATCAGAACTTTAGTCATTTATTCACTCATGTTCCTTTTCTCTATCTAAACCAACCTCTGACTCCCACACGCTTGCGGTAATTTCCACTTTTTGGTAAGATCACCTAGTATATTTATGTCATGCAAATAAATGCAGTCATTCTATGTCTCTCTCTTTCCTTCTGACTAATTTCACTCAACATGATTCTTTCCCATATCCATCCATTTATAGCAAAAATTTCATAACTTCATTTTTTTCTGACAGCTGCATAGTATTCCATTGTGTAGATGTACCACAGTTTCTTTTATCCAGTCCTCAGTTCTCGGGCATACTGGTTGTTTCCAGGTTTTGGCTATTGTGAACAGTGCTGCTATGAAAATAAAAGTGCGGATTGTGTTTCCGCTGTGCGCTTTTGGCTTTCCAGGGTATATTCCCAGGAGCGGTATGGCTGGGTCAAAGGGGAGCTCAATTTCTAGTCTTTGGAGGAATGTCCATATTGCTTTCCAGAAAGGTTGTACAAGTCGACATTCCCACCAACAGTGTATGAGAGTCCCCCTTTCCCCCAAATCCACGCCAGCACTTGTTGCTTTTACCCTTTTGGATATGGGCCATTGTCTGTGGTGTGAGGTGATATCTCATTGTTGTTTTGATTTGCATCTCTCTGATGATTAGTGATGATGAGCATTTTTTTCATATGCCTTTTTGGCCATTCGGATTTCTTCCTTTGTCAAAGTTTCTGTTCATCTCCTCTCCCCATTTTCTAATGGGGTTGGCTGTTTTTTTCTTATATAGCTGTACCAGTGCCTGATATATCCTGGATATTAACCCCTTATCAGATGGGTATTGGGTGAATATTCTTTCCCATTCTGTCGACTGTCTTTCTATCTTGGTCACTGTTTCTTTCGAGGTGCAGAAGCTCTTCAGTTTCATGTAGTCCCATATATTTATATTTTCTTCTAGTTGCTTTGTTAATGGTGTTTCACCTTTGAAGATGTCTTTAGCATTGATGTCGTGGAGGGTTTTTCCTATATTTTCTTCAATGTACTTTATGGATTCAGGTCTGACATTGAGATCTTTAATCCATTTTTAAACTGATTTTTTGTGCAAGGTGTTAGACACAGGTCCAAATTCATTTTTTTACATGTAGCTGAAAAGGACACTTGTCTTCAAAAACTCTCGAGCTCATTTGCCAACGTGGCAAGGAGCGAGCCTCAGGCGACCAAATGCTAACATCCAAGCTTGCAAAGCAGTGCAGAGAAGCGATAAAGGAAGACCTCAAAGAGAGAAGAGCAGAAATACTGGAAGATGCAAAAAGCATTTGCAACGCCCGCCTGTCCTTCGCCAACTGTAAGACCAAGATGACTGCCCTCCAACATCCTGATGGATCTATCACATCTTCCAGAAAGGCAATGGAGAGGATTATCCATGACTTCTACTCAGATCTCTTTGATAACTATGTACATCTGCCCACATTCCAAATTCTGCAGGGTGGATATGTCGTTCCCAATGTTCTTCATTCTGAAATCCGACATGCCATTTCGTTGGTAAAGAAGGGAACAGCACCAGGCCCAGACAAAGTGAGACCCGAACAGCTGAAGAATCTGCCTTCATTACTCATCAACACACTGGCTTGGCTCTTCACATGCTACTTGTCTGAATGCAAGGTGCCCTCCCAATGGGAAACCAGCAGGACAGTTCTACTCATTTTTATATACCTACAAGAATACCATATTTTTTAAAAAATTTTTTATTATACCCCGTGAAACATACAATTACAAGGTGTTCATAATTGGTTCTTGGTAATACAGTATTCCAGCACCCATCTCTCCACCAGTGCCCCATTTCCACCACCAATATACCCCCCTCCCCGTCCCCCCACCCGCCTTAATAGCAGGTACCCCAGTTTCCTCTCTTCCTCTCTCTCTGTCTCTGCATCTCTCTCCCTCTTATTTTACACATTGTGGCTAGCCCTGCAGATATTTAGAGTTTATCACTTAAGTCTCTTTTGTATATTCATGGTGAGTTTTAATCTGCCATTACCATTTCCCACATTTAGTAAAACACTGTATCTATATCCTATTAATGAATGCAGTCAAGGAATACCATTTTTAGTAAGTGTATAATTTGGTATTTCTGAACATTCAAAATTGTTAATATAATAATCATCACATTATACCCCTTAACTACATTATATTCTACTCTCAATGTTAATAAATTTTTTTTTGTTCTTGACAGTACTCATAGTTTTGCTTTAGCAACTGACATGTATATTTTGTATTGAACTAATATGATAAAACAGATTTAGTTATTATTACAATTTAAAATTTTATGCATACAATCTATAATCCCCATTATAGCACACATAGATTTATAAGAATTTACGAATCATCACTGTATCACTGTCTTCCCGTTCATCATTGATTTGCTCAAGCAGGTACTAGTAACATCTCCATATGTCCTGTCTCTTGCAAGTAGAGCCCAAGGGCACCTGCTTGTTCCAGGAACATAAAGAGCCTCAAACCATTCTATCAGGTCATGGGAATGGGGTCTATAATTGTTACTGGTATTTGGCATATCAAATACGACACGGGTAGCTTCCAGGCTCTGTCGTGCAGGTGGCATATTCTTGTAGTCATATCTACAAGAATATGTAGATTCTAGTAGAGATGACTATAAGAAGATTCTTGTAGTCATCTCTACAGAATATGTAGATTCTTGTAGTCATCTCTACAAGGATCTACATATTCTGGATATATACATCCAGCATTTATTGATGAACCGCGTGGCTGCAAGCAGCTACACAAGCTGGGCTGTGATAGGCTGTTCTGTTGGGGGAGTTCTGACAAAGGGGAAGTCTGGATGTGGAAAATGGAGGCCGTCATGGATTGGGGGTTGTCTGGCTTGTTGTGAGGCTCTGCTGGGGTGGCGGGCAAGGGCTAGAACCCACCATCCCTCCCGTGCTCCTTGTGAGCAGCTGGGCACAGGGAGAGCGAGTAGCAGCTCTGCCCCATGTCAGTGATTCTCTGGATCAGCATACCTGGGCCAGATTTCAAAAAGACTGCTGTAGGGTGGATCTTGATGAGCCGAGCTGTGATAGGCTTATCTGCTGGGTGGAGTGCTGAGAAGGGGGAAGTACGGATGTGATAAATGGAGGCCCTCATGGAGTTGGGGGGTTGTCTGGCTTATAGCGAGGCTCTGCTGGGGTGGCGGGCCAGGGCTAGAACCCACCATCCTTCCCGGGCGCCTCGTAACAGCTGGGCACAGGGGAGAGCGAGTAACAGCTCTGCCCCATGTCTGTGAGTCCTTATGAGTCATAAACTGACAATTACAAATTAAAAAGATACATTGTTATTAATTTTTATGCAGTCATGAGGACATGCACAGTCATTCTCAACATTCAGACTACATACTTCCTCAGAGCTCCATCCAAGAGAAAACCTGATCTTTCCCCTTTAAGTTTCATCAGTAAATGCTCCAGATGAGAGCCTTCTACTGATAATATACCACCTACACGGCAGAGCCTGGCAAGCTACCTGTGTTTTATTTGTTATGCCAAAGACTAGTAACACTTATGGACCTCAATTCCATGACCTGAAGAATGGTTTGAGGCTCTTCCTGTCCCTGGAGCAAGCAGATGCTCTTGGGATACACTTGCTTGTGACAGGACTTATGGAGATGTTACTAGTGCCCGCTTGAGCAAATCGGTGAACAATGGGAAGACAGTGATACAGTGATACAGTGATTTTATGCATTTTACATGAATATTATCTAAGCTGGAATCTGGGCCAGGGCAGTTGCAATCACATTGGCTCTCTCTCTGGTATGTTACTGACAATCGACCCCAGAATAAACAGCACAATACCATTTTTCTCCAGATCTCTGTGCAAACTCTTCCATTTCCTGTGAAGAAAGAATTTTCTACTTCATGAATTTACAGGGCAGTGTCAGAGTATTGAGCCAGAGATGTGATTTAGTGTTAGAGTAGTTAGCTTACAAGTGTTAACTTCTTTGTTCAATTTCTGGTAACACACACAACAATATCAAAAGTAGTTCTACATACAAGTACATTAACAAAATATTTAAATGTTTTTTATTAGAGTAATACTGTCTTCCCGTTCATCATCGATTTGCTCGAGCAGGCACCAGTAACATCTCCATATGTCCTGTCTCATGCAAGTAGAACCCAAGGGCACCTGCTTGCTCCAGGAACATAAAGAGCCTCAAACCATTCCATCAGGTCATGGGAATGAGGTCTATAATTGTTATTAGTATTTGGTATATCAAATACAACATGGGTAGCTTGCCAGACTCTGCCATGCGAGTAGCATACTCTTGTAGTCATCTCTAAATCCAGCATTTATTGATGAACCGTGGCCGCAAGCGGCGGCACGAGCCGGGCTATGATAGGCTCATCTGCTGGGTGGAGTTCTGATGAGGGGGAAGTCCGGATGTGGAAAATGGAGGTCCTCATGGAGTGGGGGGGTCATCTGGCTTGTTGTGAGGCTCTGCTGGGGTGGCAGGCCAGGGCTAGAACTCTGCCATCCCTCCTGGGTACCTCGTGAGCGGCTGGGCACAGGGAGAGCAAGTAGCAGCTCTGTCCCATGTCTGTGAATCATTAGAGTCATCTATTATTAGAGTAATAATGATATGTAAATATTATTGCTGAATAAATGCATATGCTTTACCATTTTAGACATTTTATTTTGATTGATTTATCACAATTATAGTATTGCCCATGTTTATGCTTTTTGGCATTCTAGGTTCTTGCCCTTCCTCTTCTAGCAAAATGTCTTAGACTGACTACCACTTGCCCAGTGTCACGTCAGGTTGCCCCTCCATCCTCTTCATCAATACTCAGTCCACCACATGATAACTTCTCTGTTGTCATCAAACACTTTCCATAAACCATTTATAGTAAATAGAGTAGCAGTGAATATAGGTGTACACATATTTTTAACTAATGAACTTGTGTTCTTTGGTGCATGCCCAGGAGTAAAATCACTGAGTCATTTGGGATTAATGTTTTACTATGCGAGGGCATGTTCTTTCAAGTGATGCTAAGGAGGTCAAGATGTTTCTGCATGATCTTGGCCAATCTAGTAAACAGTTCAATGTTAGGGCCTTAGGAAGTGCTTTGCAGTGTGAAGAATTACATGACTGCCTCAGCTCCTAAAGACTTTTGTGAGTCATGAGGACATGCACAGCATCCTCCAGGATTGCTGGTGTTTCAGGTTTTTGTTGGTATATTAGAACCAGACTCAGGGCATGGAAACATTCTTCATTGCCTTCGAGCTGCATATCCTGCCTCTTCTGCTTTAATTTTTTAAAGGAGTATGTTTTCTGTTTTCCATAGAGCAAGAGCCAGGTGATGTTTATGGCAGTATCAAAGGTTCTAAATATCTCCAGTTCCATAATTGTGCAGTCATATCTAGACATAACTTTATTTTCTAAAATTAGAATCTATGAACATAGACAAATAATTTCTACTTCACTCTTCCTGTTCCCTGCCCAGGCAGTCTTGATGAGAGAATGGGCTGTAGGATATAATGAGGGTTTGTAATTATTGCTTGGAAAACCCTGCTGAACTCCTTACTCATTTTTTTGACATTTTGTCCCAATGAAAAAATCCCTACAGCAAATAGCTGAGCTCAGCTCCACCTATCCAAGACAAATAGGTGAGCTCTCTGTGGGATAAGAGAAAAATATTAAAACTGTTGCATCTAGCTGAAAACAGATCGTCCCTGACAAAGTTCATCTGCCTTCTAAGTCACAGTGCTAAGCACAAAACATTGCCTGAACGTCTCCTCCCTGAAGGACTCCAGATTCCTGTTGTGTCCTCATATTGTTTCATGGGTTGACATTCTCTGCTGTTTACAAGTTGTATAGGGCATTACATTTTTACTAGATGGGACTGAATTACCTCCCCTTATTCCTGCTGGAATCACCAGTGGATGCTAGTTCTCTGCAACTATTGCCACCTAGTGGATACCGAATTCTTATGATCAAAATTTCCCTCATCTGCTAAACAGCTTCTGTTAAACTAAGTCACCCAGGAGAACTCATAATAAGCACATTTAACTGCAGTTAGACCTCATCTAGACTGTCTCTCAGAAGTATACCTATAATGGAAATGGTGAGCCACTGGTGTATGCTAAGCCTGCTCCACATCCTTGAGACACAGACTGTTTATGAGTGCACCTTTGAGTGCAGATGAAGATAAATCCTTTTTTTTTCTCTTAAAATATCCTTGAATGGGTCTGAGTGTCACCATATGCGTCTCTGCATCTGTGGCTCTCTTCTGGGTGCTCATAACTTGCATCCTAAAAAGTCTCTCATGGTTGCTAAGCAGGTATATAACTGTTTGTGGGTTTTATGAAATGATTTCTTGATCATTGTCAAGACCTAATCTCATAGGTAAATGACCAGACAGACTTTTGTGTATGTGTGTGTGTGTGTGTGTGTTTATGTTAGGAGTGGGATTTTGAACCAATCCTAAATTCAAATCCAGTCGTGCTCATGGGTGGTATTCAGTGATTGCTATTGGCTTAGTATTCAGAGATCACTCCAGACGATGCTCAGGGGATCATGATTATGTCAGGATTTGAATTGGTATTGGCTTCAGGCTAGACAAGCAACTAATGCCTGTACTTGGCTCTCTGCTCAGAATGCTTGTGCCAGAACACATGCATTTTTGAGAGATTTTTATTTTTTCAAGATCAAAAATTCACCAATCCTGGTGTTCATGAAGAGGCAAAATAACATATTCAATATTGTGTGTTAATGTAGAAGAAAAACAATATGTCACTCAAATTGCCAGGACATATGTTTTAAGACTATTAAACTTTTTTTTCATTTTGAGTCAGACTGGCAATTCTCAGAGGTTACTCCTGGCTCTGCACTTAGGAATTACTCCTGGTGGTTCTCTGGGGACCATATGGGATGCTGGGGATTGAACCTGGGTTGTCTGCGTGCAAGACAAATGCTCTCCCTGCTGTGCTATCTATCAGTCCATCCCTGGCTATTACAATTTTATATGCAAAGTCTTTTTAAAGAAACAGTATCTTGAATAGTTTCAGTTTTATGTTTTTGCCAATGTAGGCCATGACTTAACATATTATAAAATAAGTTTGCAATGGATACTGACTTTAAATAAAACATTAAAGGAATGGTTAGTATTAGACCATATTAGATTTTTTACTTTTAATCACGAGTCATATTGTCCTATGCAGTCACGAAGTTATCTTCTTAACCAATGTTACATGGTAGGAAGTTCTTAGACATAGAAAATTATTACTTTTTTTTGTATCACAGTACAATATAAGATTTTATTCACTATATATATTGGCTAAATTTATATATATGTATAAATATCTCCAGAGTACTGTCAGGGATGCCACTGGGGTCACCAAGTGTCAGGACAGAAGTTCTCTTCTACCTCCGAGGATGCCGGGGGAACAGATGAAATCTCACAAGTCCGGGCGCAGTTCCAAAAAAGGCTTTTAATAGTACAAAAGCTCTTCCACAGCACTCCAATATAATGAACAAACTCCAGCTCTGTTCTGAACTTAGACCATACAAAAGAACCTAAGTCTCCCACCAAAGGGAGAGGATCTCACCTGAGAGGAGTCCTACCCAAAAGAAGGAGCAAAAAGCCAAAGGGGCCTCAAGTCAGTCCCCTTATATACACCAAAATTATTCAGGGAGGGTCCTGTCAGCAAAGAACCCTAAACAGAATGTAGAAGGCGGTGCCACACTCTATTACAGGTATAAACAAAGGTTAGCCAAGGACTAATCTTTTCTGAGATTATCTCTTATGTAAAACACTGGAGAGAGAGAGAGAGGAGAGAGAGAGCTGGTATAAAGTAATACATCTTCATTTCATGAGCTTCATGTAATCTAGATGGTACCCACAAGGTCCTTCTTATTTATTATCTGCACCAGGGTGATTCTGAGTATCTTGTTCTCAGAATACTGAAAGGGTCAGACTCACCTGCTTGAGAGCAAACTAGTATGATCCTTCCTATAATCTTCCTATAGTCTCAATGTAGCCAGGGTGGTAGTCTCCTGGAAATTCTAACTGTCCCATGCTAGGTGCAGTGGGTATAAAGAGGAGCTGTGCCAAATCTAGAATGCATAGAAGTCTTAGTAGATGTATAAGTCAGAAGTTGTTCAGAGTCAAGGTGACTTCTGTAACTTCCACACCCTCTAGCAGTGTTTACATAGATTAGAGATCTCATTAGAATGAATCTTGGTTTAAGTACATTTAAGTAGATTAAACTGTGAGTGGGTAAAGCAGCAAAGCTCCCAGACTAGCTAAACCTGTCATCCAACACACCAGTTCCCTATTCCCACCACCAATGTCCACAAATTCCCTCCCTCCCCCAGCCTGCCTTATAGCAGGCACTTATCCTTTTCTTTCTCTCTCTCTTTCTCCTTCACAAGAGAAATTTTTTAAATGTTATTCTCCATAGTATGCCAGAAAAAAATATGCCAGAAAAATGGACCTAGATCTGCAAAATTTAACCATGTAACCTGTAAGATATAAAGAATAACTGAATACTTAAAGTTTTTTTTAAGAATTTAACAATAATGAAGTTGATCATGTTATGAAGTCAAGATCCAGTAACTTTTAAAAATATGAATTATAAACAGTATATCTTCTCAATGAATTTGACCTCCTGAAATCACTTAGAACTCATCTTATGGAAAGATTTGTATCACTTGTATTCCTGTTCATCATCGATTTGCTCGAGCAGGCACCAGTAACATCTCCATATGTCCTGTCTCATGCTAGTAGAGCCCAAGGGCATCTGCTTGCTCCAGGAACATAAAGAGCCTCACACCTTCCATCAGGTCATGGGAATGAGGTCTATAATTGTTACTAGTATTTGTCATATCAAATGTGACATGGGTAGCTTGCCAGACTCTGCTGTGTGGGTGGCATACTCTTGTAGTCACCTCTGTTCTCCAGCATTTATTGATGAAACGTGCTGCTGCTTGACGCTGCACGAGCTGGGCTGTGATCAGCTCTTCTGCTGGGTGGAATTCTGATGAGAGGGTAGTCTAGATGTGGAAAATAGTGACCCACATGGAGTGGGGGTCATCTAGCTTCTTGCGAGGCTCTGCTGGGGTGGCGGGCCAGGGCTAGAACCCGCCATCCCTCCCCGGCGCCTCGTGATCGGCTGGGCACAGAGAGAGCCAATAGCAGCTCTGCCTCATGTATGTGAGTCTCTGGATCCAAAAACCAAACCAAACAAAAATAGAGGAAAGATTGGTAAAGAGTCTCTAAAGTTTAAAAATTAATATTTATCTAAATTGGAAGTTCCCAAACTTGGGAACTTCCAATTTAGATGGAAAACATCTTGACTGAACACACACCTTTCAGAAGAAAAAATTTCTTACTTGGCTGAACACATGCTTTTCAGGAGAAAAATTACTCAGTGCACCTCTTGAAGTTTATATTCCTAAGCTTAAAATTACTGCCCGAGAATGCTGAGTTCCCCAACAAAAGTGGGGAGGATCCCCTTCTGCCCCAGGGGATCAGAGGCTGGCAAAACAAACACTCACAAATCAAGCAAATTCCAAAAGGCTTTTACTCACATAGTTTGTGGTGTACAATCCAATATTAGGAAAATCCCAAACTTTTGAGTTCCTAGATGGGCCCACTCTACATGATGAGTTTTGGATTCTCAGCCAAGAAAGCCTCTATTACATGCAGAGCCTGCAGAAAATGCTGTCAAAAGAGCGCAGGCAGAGAGAGAAAGGGAGAGAGAGTGAAAGAAAGAAGGCAACTATTTTTATAACCCTATTGGCCTGACTAGGCCTATAATAAGGGGTCACAGTAAAGTAACAGGCCCTTGTTATGGGTCACAAAAGGCCAATTCTTTCAGATTCATGTTGGCTTCACCAAGGAACTCACCTGGTCTAGGCAAGTGAAATGTTAATTTTGCCCCCAGCTAAGATCTGCCTTGAAGTGTCCCTGCATGCCCTATGAAGAGTGGGGAAAGGCATCTGATATGAACTGATGAACTGTATCTCAGAATTAATGCACAAGGTTTATAAACCATGGATATTCTACAGCTAGGTATGTATTGCTCCAAGCCCCACAAGATCCTTATCTTCACGGTTGTTTTGGGTACCAGTGTTTAGAGTTTACAGAGAGCCATGCTTGCTTGCAGAAAGCAAACAGCATTTTTCTCTGATCTACTTATGTCTATATTATGCTTAGAGTTCTAAAGCAGCTAGATAAATACTTTAAGATTTGTCCTGTCCCACGACGATCATGGAAGTATGAGAGAAAATTATTATGCCAGCTAACATAGAATACATGGTAAGATACTCTGCTACAAAGAGAGTCACATATCCAAACTGTTTTTGTGTCCCTTTCTACAAAGTGTTCTGCAGGAGGTAACTCCAAGGAAGATGCAGAGGCTCTGGACAGCCGTGTACTCATAAACAACATTGTGACTGCGTATCTCACAGTGATTCAGTTTTGAAGAGAAAAAAAAACAGAAAAAAAATGTTAAACTGCCAATGAAGACTTTGCTAGTAAAAAATTGCATCTGTAATCCTACGGCATAAGCTTCATTCATAGGTGCAACATACAAAAAATGCTTCAGAATAACAATTTACTTATACTATTTAACTTTCTTGAATTATTGTTTCTCTCCTTTAGATATAAGGAGAATGCAATGAAACTAAAGGCAATTCAGCACGATCAGCCAGTGAAGCCTCTAGACAGGGCCGCCTTCTGGATCGAGTTTGTCATGCGCCACAAAGGAGCCAAACACCTGCGGCCGGCCTCCCATGGGCTCACCCTGTTCCAGTACCACTCTCTGGACGTGATCGGGTTCCTACTGGCCTGTGTGGCAGCTGCACTATTGCTCATCACAAAATGCTGCCTGTGCTGTTGCTGGATGTGTGCTAAGACTGGGAACAGGGAAAAAAAGAGAGTAGTTGCATCTGAGGCCCGAAGCTGAAATTTCTAATAGACAAGACTAATCCAGTTTATTCCAGAAAGAAGTTGAAGAGTGAATTTAATTTTCTCTATCAAGGAACTGTTTTGCCTAAGATAGAGAAGGGGCCAGCTTGCTAATAATTGGTTGGAAATGGTAGTGTCAGGCTAAAACTTAGCACTTCTTGTAGGCAAAGGAATATACATGATAACAACCCCTAAACATACATATCACAAGCCACAATGTGTAAGAGAATGGAGAGAAAGAGAGAGAGAAGAAAAAGGAGGAGGAGGAAGAGAAGGAGAAGGAGGAGGAAGATAAGGAGGAGAAGGAGAAGGAGAAGAAAGAGGAGGAGGAAAAAGGAGGAGAAGGAGGAGAACAAGAAGAAGAAGAAGGAGGAGGAGGAGGAGGAAAAGGAGGAAGAATTAGGAGGAGGAAGAGGAGGAGGAGGGGAGGGAGAAGGAGGAAATCAGGGGATATTGGTGGTGGGAAATATGCACTGGTTGAGGGATGGGCATTGGAACATTGTCTGACTGAAACCCAATCATGAGTATCTTTGTCACTGTATATCTCACGGTGGTATAATAAAAATTTAAGTAAATAAATAAATAAATTTTACTCAATTAATTACTTTAGCCAAAATTTTCTTTCAAGTTATTGACTACTATTTAGAGTTCTAAATATATCATTCCCAGGATAAAATAAAGTAAAATAAAATATATTTCATATTAAAAGTGTAGTATTGGGCCAGAGCAATAGCACAGTGGGGAGGGCATTTGCCTTGTATACGGCTGACCCAGGTTCGATCCCCGGCATCCCATATGGTCCCCAAGCACCACCAGGAGTAATTCGTGAGAGCAGAGCCAGGAGTAACTCCTGAGCATGGCCAGGTGTGACCCAAAAAAAGCAAAAAAAAAAAATGAAGTCTATTATCAAAAATCTTAAAACTATACAAAATTTACTGAGATACAATTAACTTCTGGTATTTTCTTTAAACACAAGACCAATTAATCATTAAAATTATTACTAGAAGTATTACTATGTAATATTGTGTACATTATTATGTACATTGTGTACAGTACTATATATGCATTATATGTATTATTGTATATTCAGTAGATACACAGAATATTTTACCTTTAGTTTGGACCAAAGCATAGTGTTAGTTTTAAATTTTACTATGTTACATGTGTTTCTTCAGAAGCCTGTTGTTTCAAACTTCCCGCTAACCTAACAAAAAAATCATTAAATTATTTGACACGAAAAATAATGTTAGCTTTTAAATGTAAGTACAACATGATTGGACAATTTCATTAGGCTTTTTAAAAAATACAAATATTACCTATCAAGTCTGAATAGATAAATATTTTCCCAGCATGGTTTTTATTTTGGACACACCTGGCAGTGCTTCAGTACAGCTCCAGGCTCATCGTTGAGAGTCACTCTCTGCTCACCAGAGCAGAGCAATCAGACTTAGAAGCATCCAGAGTTAGCACTTCAGCGAGTTATTTCCTTGACAACTCCCCCCCCAAATTCTTGAACTCAAACTGATAACTCCACATTAGACAATTAGATTGTGATCAAAGTGGTCAAATTTAAGTGAAAGACACCTATCTTTATTGGTCAATAGCACCTAAAGTTATATAACACTCTTACAACATTTTCTTGCCTAAGACATAGATTTATTTGAAAAACAAACTAAAGCCTAGTGATAAGAACATTTTGAGAAGTTTGCCTTAGTATTTTTAACAAAATTAATCGACCAATGTGAACATTTCAAGAAAAATAGATCTATAAAATACAATAGTAAAATATTGCTAAATTATTATAATAGGTATAATGTGTTTGGCCACATGGGTGCAAACAGCACATGGGCTCAGGCAGCACATATTCACTCTCCCTTTGTTCAAGGGGACTTTTATAGGTTTTTATCTCAAGCTGCCCCCATGTGGGGGCTTCTCCCGAAGACAGAGCGCCTTGAATGGCCTTGGTCCAGAGCTTCTCTGGTAAAGGTGGGGTGGCTCAGGTGTCCTTAATCCTTAATTGCAATCTCTGTCTCAGTTCACATTTGTGTTTTTCTGTGGGGTCCAGCCTTCTCAAGGTCCTGGTGCCAGGTGGTTCTTAGCAGGCCTAGGCCTTGATTCTTGCAACTTCAGGACAATTTGGCGCTATTACTTACCGTGGGTCCCCCGTATCTGCCTGCCTGCCTGTCTCAGAGCTGCTGCAACTGCTCCAAGTACCCATGGGCACCTATGCCAAATACCGAAGCCTCTCTGAGACTAAAACCTCCACCAGTGCTCCTAGCGGCTCAGAGCACTTTCAGTGCCCAAGCACATCTCAAAAAAGAATGCTGTCTGCATTATACTCTGAAGAAAAATCTCCCTGAGTGCCAACTGGCTGGAGACTGGTTCCGAGGACCAGGGAGTGTGGCCCCTGGTCAGATTCTGATGGACTACCTGAGTCACTCATGGTAGCAGCTCTTACTCCAGTCGTGTTCCCTTCCAGGGCTGCTGCTGCTTGCACTGCTGGGGCCCAGAGGGCACTGTGCAGCCTGGGTCAACCTGGGCTGAGTAATCTGTGGACTTCAACACTATGAGAGCATCAGTAGTCTGATGGTAACCCTGGACTTTCAGACACTCAATCTATGAATGAGAGCATCAGTAGTCTGATGGTAACCCTGGACTTTCAGACCCCCCAGTCATAGCTATGCATCCCACCAGACTCCGACAATGCGGTACCAAGTTTTCCAAGAAATTAAACCACCAAAATTTGGTACAAGGGAGCCATTCCCACAAACTACCTCTGGCTCCTCCATACAGTTCCATCTATTGGCATTGCTTCATAGGCTCATACATAAATCTTGAAAGAGATCCAAAAAAATGCCATACATCTTATGAACACGCTCACAGCTGACTAATCCACAGTAAATCTCAGGAGGTGGGTTGCCTAGTACTGGACAAAACAAAGCCTCCAGCAGCAGCTTGTCCTCACAATCCAAAATCTCTGCCATGTCCCTGGCTGGACCTCATAGTCTCAAGATGAACCTCACCAAGAAATGAACTTGCCAAAACTTCAGGTATGCAGGTTTCATGACTGAAATCACCAGGCTTGCTTGTAGTGGGCTACCTCCCCCACTCCCCTATACTCCCCAGAAGCCCTGGCAGTCACCCCCACAAACCAACTTCAGCACCACCATGTAAATTGTTCTACTGGCTTCACTTCAGAGACCCATAAACTAATCTGAAAGAAATCAGAAGTCCCACATGAAACTGAAGAGCTTCTGCACCTCGAAAGAAACAGTGACCAAGATAGAAAGACAGTCGACAGAATGGGAAAGAATATTCACCCAATACCCATCTGATAAGGGGTTAATATCCAGGATATATCAGGCACTGGTACAAATACATAAGAAAAAACAGCCAACCCCATTAGAAAATGGGGGAGAGGGGGCCGGAGCGATAGCCCAGCGGTAGGGCGTTTGCCTTGCACGCTGCCAGCCTGTGCTGGCCCGGGTTCGATCCCTGGCATCCCATATGGTCCCCCCGAGCACCGCCAAGGAGTGATTCCTGAGTGCAGAGCCAGGAGTAACCCCTGAGCATTGCCGGGTGTGACCCAAAAAAGCAAAAAAAAAAAAAAAAAAAAAGAAAATGGGGGAGAGGAGATGAACAGAAACTTTGACAAGGAAGAAATCCGAATGGCCAAAAGGCATATGAGAAAATGCTCATCATCACTAATCATCAGAGATATGCAAATCAAAACAACAATGAGATATCACCTCACACCACAGACAATGGCCCATATCCAAAAGGGTAAAAGCAACAAGTGCTGGTTTGGATGTGGGGAAAAGGGGACTCTCATACACTGTTGGTGGGAATGTTGACTTGTACAACCTTTCTGGAAAACAATATGGACATTCCTCCAAAGACTAGAAATTGAGCTCCCCTTTGACCCAGCCATACCACTCTTGGGAATATACCCTGGAAAGCCAAAAACACACAGCGGAAACACAATCCGCACTTTTATTTTCATAGCAGCACTATTCACAATAGCCAGAACCTGGAAACAACCAGTATGCCCGAGAACTGATGACTGGATAAAGAAACTGTGGTACATCTACACAATGGAATACTATGCAGCTGTCAGAAAAAATGAAGTTATGAAATTTTGCTATAAATGGATGGATATGGAAAGAATCATGTTGAGTGAAATTAGTCAGAAGGAAAGAGAGAGACATAGAATGACTGCATTTATTTGCATGATATAAATATACTAGGTGATCTTACCAAAAGTGGAAATTACCACAAGCGTGTGGGAGTCAGAGGTTGGTTTAGATAGAGAAGGGAACATGTGTGAATAAATGTCTAAAGTTCTGATACTAACATAGAACTGAGCATTAAATACAGACAAAAAATGCAAATGATGGCTTCTAAGTGCGTAGTGCACTTAGAAGTGTACAATGTGTGGGAGAAGGAGGAGAGAGAGAGGGAGAGGAGAGGAGATAAAGAACCTGCCATTTAGGCAGGATGTGGGAGGGGGAGGAATTGGGGACATGGGTGGTGGCTGGGGGTACTGGTGGAGGGCGGGGTGCTGGAACACTGTGTGACCGAAACCCCCAAGCGTGAACAGCATTGTAATTGTATATCTCGCGATGGTATAATAAAATGTTAAAAAAAATCAGAAGTCCCAGTAAATCTCAGTCCCAGGCATGACTGAATAATCTGGAAGACATCATTGTGGAGTGGGTTAGCCTGGTGCCTGCCCAAAAAAGAGTCCCTGGTAGCCACATGCCTCCACAATCCAAACTCATCACCGTGTCCCCAACCAGATTCCTTCAAGACAGGCCTCACCAAAAAGTGAATCTACTGAAAATTCAGATATGTGGGT
Organism: Cryptotis parvus; assembly: GCA_021461705.1. NCBI lineage: Eukaryota > Metazoa > Chordata > Mammalia > Eulipotyphla > Soricidae > Cryptotis > Cryptotis parvus. The sequence continues at coordinate 30,296 of JAJIBD010028132.1, forward strand.
TTTGTGACTAAAATCTCTAGGCTTCTCTCAGAGTCAGGATGGGCTACCACCCCCTAGCTTCCTGTACTTCTGGAAGCCTTGGTAGTAATATCCACACACCACAGCTGTAACACAGTTATAAAAACTACTCCAGTTGTACCATCCAGATAAAATACCAAATTCCCTGAAAAAAAACTGTGAACTTTTTGTTTATGAAACATTATAAATTAGAATCCAAAAGTATATGATGACATGCATACAGAGAATGAAAGTTGGGAAGAAATTCCATGCAAATGAAAATATAAATTTAAAACCTGGGGTTGCTATAGTATATGAAATAGTCTTTAAATGAAAGATTTTAATAATAAATTAAGAAGTTTATCACATAAAAAATAGAAAATGCAATGCTAAAACAGGATGCAATTTTTTATTTTTATAGACTAATAATTGTTATACAGTTTTATGTAATTACTAGGCATTAACATCACTCCACTATATATGAACAATTTTTCCACTCTTTCTACCAATGTTTCAGTGCCACACTATCACCAAAAAAAGACACATTTCTTCTTTCCTAGGATCATCCTTTTCTTTCCTTCTGGTAGCAATCATGGTTTTCACCAAGTCTAGGAGATAACTATTCTGTTCCTTGACAGTTTATTCTTGTGCAAGTAGAATCATATTATTTGATGTGTTTTGACTTCTTTTCACAGTATCATTCATTTTCTTTGTCCTCAGAAGCACTGTTTTAACATTTTTTTTTTTTTTTTTTGCTTTTTGGGTCACTCCCGGCAATGCTCAGGGATTACTCCTGGCTCTGCACTCAGGAATCACTCCTGGCGGTGCTCAGGGGACCATATGGGATGCCGGGGGATCGAACCCGGCCAGCGCAGGCTGGCTGCGTGCAAGGCAACGCCCTACCGCTGGGCTATCGCTCCGCCCCCTGTTTTAACATTTTTAATAGCAGATGCATCTTTCTGTCTGTCTCTATCTATGTAATAGATATATATGAGATGATGTTTGTAGATATCATTCTACATACATACATGTAGATATGTAAATGATGTTTGTAGATGTCATTCTACATACATACATACATGTAGATATGTAAATGATGTTTATAGATATTATTCTACATACATATATGTAGATATAGTGCAAATGTTCTTTAAATTAGTGTTTTCCACAAATGTTATACTTTAAAAAATACAAAGAACTGAGTTTTCACATGATCGAGCAATTCCACTTCTTGGCATTTACCCCCAAGGCCCCAAAACCTATATAGGGAAGAAAAGATATTTTCTTCCCTATCTTCTTTGCAGCACTATTCAAAATTTAAAATAAACCAAGTGTACATGAACTGATACCTGAATAAACAAACCATAGCATGTGTATATACAGTGAAATACTACTCAGCTCTAAGAAAGGGCAAATTCATGTAATTTACTGCTACACGGATGGGTCTGTAAAGTATCATGCTGAGTGGTCAAAAAGAAAAGGGATAGATATGTCATGATCTCTGAAACATAATATATAAAGAAATAATAATTAGTAATGGAATAGCAAATGGCCAGAAACAGCAGAGTCTCAGAACCAGTCTACAGAATTGAGCTTACCAAGGTAGAAGCTTGGGGAAATAGGGACGGGTAGTTTGAGGAGGTGGGGAATGGGGGAAAACTCTACTGGAGAGTGTGGTGCTAGAACATTGTATGCATGAAACACTGTTGTAAATTGCACTTCCAAAATTTAAAGTACATATAAAATCAATAAAAATAAAAACTTTTTTAGAAAGCAGTGGGTATAACAAAACACTGATCTCCATCAGTACCTTTGGAATAAATTTAATTGAATGATGAATCTCTTATAAATTAACCATTGTTTAACATTTTTAGGATACATAATCAACAACAGCCTTGTTTTTGCTTTTTTGGGTCATACTTAACAATGCTCAGTGGTTGCTCCTCGCTCTCCACTAAGGAACTATTCCTGGTGGCGCCTAGGGGACAATATGAGATGCCAAGAAGTGAACCCGGGTTCACTTGCTGCATGCAAGGCAAATGCCCTACCCACAATACTATTGTTCTGACCCCCAGAATCAGACACTTCTTTTAAGTTATTTGCATATTTTGACTAGAGCCTACTTTTATTTTTTTTATTTTTTTTTTATAATTATCTTCTATTTATTTTATTTTTTATAAGTATTTTATTATACCACCATGAGATATACAATTACAAAGATGCTCATATTTGGGTTTTGGTCATACAGTATTCCAGCACCCATCCCTCCACCAGTGCCCATCTCCCCACCACCAATGTCCCTGGTTCCCTTCCCCTCCCCCCAGCCCGCCTCCATGGTATCTTTATTTCTTTCCCTTTCTCTCTATCTCTTTTAGAGCGTACTTTTGATAGTGATTATCTGTAAATATCTGTAGAAGGTTCAGCCCAAATCATGTCCCAGAAGCCAGAAAGATATTAAAACACACACAGGATAACCATTTTTGGGAATTTGCTTGTGTTTCTTTTACTTGAATACTTTCCTTTCCAATTAGAGAAATAAACCTGCTCTCTTTGCTCCTAAAGCGCTGTTTGGGCATCCTTGTAACATTAAGATAGAGAACCTACTGACACAAGAGATTTTCCCACTAATAAATATGGCATACATTGTTAAGCATATTTGACAACACTATATACTACATATATATGCATGTATTTATTTCTCTCTCTATATATCTTATATATATATGTATATATATATATATATATATATATATATCACTGTATCACTGTCTTCCCGTTCATCATCGATTTGCTCGAGCGGGCCCCAGTAACATCTCCATATGTCCTGTCTCATGCTAGTAGAGCCCAAGGCATCTGCTTGTCCAGGAACATAAAGAGCCCCAATCCATTCCGGAATAGGTCTATAATTGTTATTGGTATTTGGCATATATCAAATACAACACGGGTAGCTTGCCAGGCTCTGCCGTGCAGGTAGCACTACTCTTGTAGGCACCTCTAAGTCCAGCATTTATTGATCATATATATGATCACTTGATCACTTGAATCCCGTTACTCATCGATTTGCTCGAGCGGGTGCCAGTAACATTTCCATTGAACCCAATCACGTGCTAATGTAGCCCGATGGCATCTGGTTGATTCAGTAATATGAAGAACCTCAAACCGTTCCTTCCAGGGTCTTGACAAGGAAGTCTGACCATCTTGTAGGTGGCGGCCCACGTGATCTTTTGACATCCCGTGGGATCCAGTCAGTAATGGCTCTAGTCCAGCGAGTTGTCTCCAAATCGCATTACATGTCCAGCCCATCTGATTTTCGATGCCTTGGCAAACGAGACAGCGTCCCTGATTCTGGAATAGCGATGGAGGTCAGAACTCCGGATTCCCTTCTCTCACTTGAGTGAGGCGTGATATTCCAAGCATAGCTCTTTCGATTCCTCTCTGGGAGACCCGAATAGCATTCTCATCCTGCTTTAGTAGGGCCCAGGTCTCTGAGGCGTATGTTAATGCAGGGGAGAATAAGTGGAGTCAAAGAGATGTGCCCGGAGCCGGAGGTTCTTTGCCCTTTTAGCTATTTCTTCGATGCCTTTGAAGGCATTCCATGCTGCTCTCTTCCTCCTCCTGCGCAGCTTTATATATATAAAAGTTTGAGGAATATACCCGTGTTCTCAAAGTCAAACAGATATAATATAAAGTAGTGGATGTGTTTATTAATTAGAAGAGGGGAATAAGTCACAAAAGATGTCATTCAAATAATCATTGTTATACTTTACATATATTAATTTTGTATGTAAACTGTACTCAATGACTAAAAAGAAATATTGAAAACAATCTCAGCTTGATGTTTCTATTAGAAGATAAAAAGACATAGTCTTTAAATATTATAAGAGAAAGCTAGAGGGCAGCACGCTGCAGTCAACCCCACCTCCCGGCCCTGCTGTCTTTAAACCCCACACCCTTCCACCCCAGGTGCATTTGGGATAGCTCCGAGGGACAGTACCATCCAAGACACCCCCAGGAAGTTAGGACCAGGAAGCTAGAGGGAAGCACGCTACAGTCAACCCCACCTCCAGGCCCTGCCGCCTTTCAATTCCTTGGCCCCCACTTCAGGTCTCACACCCTAAATTCCCAAACCATGCAGACGTGCTAGCATCACACAAAAAACCTACTCAGCAAGTAAGCTACACAGCAGTACCCAGTAATATACCAACATATTTTGAAATGTATGCAACCCAGGCAGAAGGAAGAAAATAAGCAAAAACTTAGTGAAGAAATAAATGAGCTGGAAACCCAAAAAACAATCCAAAAGATTAATGAAACCAAGAGCTGGTTCTTCGAAAAAATAAACAAGATCGATGAATCACTGGCAAAAATTGTAAAGAAAAGGGAAAGAGAGAACCTAAATAAATAGAATTGGAAATGAAAAGGGGAACTATCATAACAGAAGCCACAAAAATTCAAAAAGACCATCAGAGATAACTTTGAGAGCCTATGCCAGGAAACATGAGAACTTGGAAGAAAAGGATACATTCCTAAAGTCCTATAATCTCCTACGGTTGAAACAAGAAGATCTGCAATACCTGAATAAGCTTATAACCATCAAGGAAATTGAAATAGTAATGAAAAAATCTGCCCAAACACAAAAGTCCAGGTCCAGATGGATTCACTAGTGAATTCTAAAACTCTAAGGAGGACCTACTGCCAGTCCTTTTCAAGCTCTTCCAGGAAACAGAAGAAAAGAGAAAATCTCCCAAATAGCTTCTACGAGGCACATGTCACCCCTTATACCCAAAGCTGGCAGAGACAACACAAAAAAGAAAGCTATAGGCCAATCTCTTTGACAAACACTGGTGCTAAGATCTTCTACAAAATACTCGCAAACAGAATCCAAAGACTCATCAAAAAATTATACATCATGACCAAGTAGGATTCATCCTGGGAATGCAAGGATGGTTAAACATCCCCAAATCAATCAAAATAATACATCATGTCAATAAAAGGAAAAATAAAAACATATGGTCATATGGTTTTATGATCATAAAATGATTGCAGATAAAGCATTTGACAAGATACAAGCACCATTTCATGATAAAACCCCTCCATAAAATGGGGAATTTAAGGAACCTTCTTCAATGTATTCAAAGCCATCTACCAAAAGCCCACACGAGCATCACTCTCAATTGGAAAAAACTGAAAGCATTCCCCCCTAAGATCGGGGGAAAGACAAGGTTGCCCACTCTCACCACTTCCATTCAATGTAGTGTTAGAAGTACTTGCCATAGTAATCAGAGAAGAAAAGGACATTAAGGGCACCCAGATAGGCAAGGAAGAAGTCAAGCTATCACTATTTGGAGATAACATGATATTATACCTAGAGAATGCTACACTCTCAACCAAAAAGCTCCTAGAAATAATAGATACCTATAGTGAAGTGTCAGGGTAGAAAATCAATTCCCTAAAATCAGTAGCTTTTCTATATACAAATAACGAAAGAGAATCTCACCATTCTACAAAGAAGTGATCATCGAAGTCAAAAGAGGGGTTCGGCAGGGTGATACCATTTCACCAAAACTCTTCAGCACCACCCTTGAGAACATCATGCAACGATTAGAATGGGAAGGAATGGGAGTGAAGATAGATGGTCAGCAACTACTCCACCTCCATTTTGCTGATGACATCATTCTAATAACACCAAACAAATGATGGCTGACTTTGACTGAGAACGTGGAAAGATAGGTATACAGCTGAATCTCAACAAAACTATGTTTATGAAAAATGAACTAGTTCCAGAGGCCCCATTCACTCTCAATGGAACAAACATCTCTGAATGCAGCAGTTATGTGTACCTAGGTCGAGAAGTCAACATGATGAATGACCTAAAACCTGAGCTGCAGGAGGAAGAGAGTGGCATGGAATGCCTTCAAAGGCATCGAAGAAATAGCAAAAAGACAAAGAACCTACAGCTCTGGGCACATCTCTTCAACTCCACCATTCTCTCTGCATTAACATATGCCTCAGAGAACTGGGCCCTAGGAAAGCAGGATGAGAATGCTACTTGGGTCTCCCAAAGAGGAATCAAAAGAGCTATGCTTGGAATGTCACGCCTCACTCAAGTGAAAGAAGGAATCCAATGCTCTGACCTCTGTCACTGTTCCAGAGTCAGGGACGCTTTCTCATTTGCCAAGGCATCAAAAATCAGATGGGCTGGACATGTAATGCCATTTGGAGACGTCCACTGGACTAGAGCTATTACCGACTGGATCCCACGGGATGTCAAAAGATCACTGGACTCCCACCTACAAGATGGTCAGACTTCCTTGTCAAGACCCTGAATGAATGGTTTGATGCTCTTCGTATTCCAGAAGCAACCAGATGCCATTGGGCTACACTGGCATGTGATAGAGTCAAATGGAAATGTTACTGGCACTCACTTGAGCAAATTGATGAATAACGGGATGTCAAGTGATCAAGTGATCACACACACAATAGCTTTAGCTATTCCTTGGGGTTTATTGTTCCATACAACTTTCAGGAGTGTTTGGTCAATTTTTTTGAAAGAATGTCATGAGTATCCTTATAGGGACCTCATTGAATCTGTACAAAGTTCTCAGGAGTAGTACCATTTTGACAATGTTAATTCTCCCAATCCATGAGCAGGGAATGTGCTTCCATTTCCTCATGTCCTCTTTTATTTCTTAAAGCAGCATTTTTGTATTTTTCTTTGTAGAGGTCCTCTACACTCTTTGTTAAGCTGATTCCTAGATATTTGATTTTCTGTGGCACAATTGTGAATGGGATCATTTTCTTAATATCTCTTTCTTTTCTTTAAGAATGTTGGTTATTATAGCCTTTTGGGCAAACAATATGGACATTCCTCCAACAACTAAAAATTGAGCTCCCATTTGACCTAACCATACCACTCCTGGGAATATACTGTGGGAAGCCCAAACACACAGCAGCAACACCATCTGCACTTTTATCTTTTAGCAGCACTATTCAAAATAGTCAGAATCTGGAAACATACAATGTGCCTGAGAACTGATGACTAGATAAAGAAACTTTGACACATTTACACAATGGAATACTCTACAGCTGTTAGGAAAAATGAAGTTATGAAATTTGCCTATAAATGATGGACATGGAGAGGCTCATGTTGAGTGAAATTAGCCAGAAGGAAAAAGATATAGAACGGCTGCATTTATTTGCATGACATATATATATATATATATATACATACATATATTATGACACCAATATCCAAGACCAGGAAAAACATAAATAAGAAGGTCTTGCCAAAGGTGGAATCTACCACAAGTGTGTGGGAGTCAGAGGTTAGGCAAGACAGAGAAGGGAACAGTGTGCTTATAATCGTCAAAATGATATACCAGCCTAGAACTGAGCATTGAATATAGGCAAAAAGATACACCGAATAACCTCTAAATGTCTATATTGCAATCCTAATGTGTAAGAGAAAGAATGAAAGAGAGAGAGAGAGAGAGAAAAGAGATAAAGAACCTGCCATAGAGGCAGGCTAGGGGAGGGGAGGGAATTGGGGACATTGTTGGTGGGAAATGGGCACTGATGGGGATTTTGCTGGAACACTGTATGACCAAAACCCAAACATGAACGTATTTGTAATTGTATATCTCACAGTAATATAATAAAATATTAAAAATAAATATAAAATGATTTTATAATGGATGCAGGTTTTTAGTTGCATTTTCAGGATATGGTATCATTGAAGTCCATGCTAGATTTTTCTCTTCATTATAATATATTCTCTATTGCAACCAAGATATTTTCTTGCTAATATTGTAGTATGGGCACTTTTAAGACATAAACAAAGAAAATATTGGGCTTTAATATATTAGCAGAATTTTAAATTCCATTGTATATGCAGTGTACTTTACCCTATGCTTTTCTTTGCTTTTATTTTCTATGTTTTCTTTTGTTTTCTTTTGGTTTTCTTTTTCTATGTTTTCTCATCATCACTTGTGATGTTAAGAATCATGTTCGGTAGGGGCACAGTTAGTGAGATTTGCTACAGAAATAGTTCATGGCAGAAAACTCTTCTGTAACAGTTGATATTAAGCTTTACACTTTCAAATGAAGAGGATTTTATTTGTGTGTGTGTTTTGTGTGTGTGTGTGTGTGTATGTGTATGTTGGGAGCTCACACAGTGCTCTGGTTTATCCTAGCTCTGAGCTCATGGATCACTTCTGGTGGTGTTAGGGGGACCATATACATTGCTGGGGTCCAACTCCAGTGGCCATATGCAAGGTAAGCAACCTACCTACTCAGTTGGTACTGAAGACCTTAAATTTTAGAGTGACTGCAAATAAACTTTGGCTTTCATTCAAATTATGCTGGGGACCATTCATGTTTTACAACTACAATCTTCCTCTTAATTGAATTACTGGTAAGCAAACTCAAAATATTTAAACCAAACAAACAGGTTTACCTTAGGCAGGGGGTTTGGCAGGTTTGCAGTGCAGTCCTCAAATTCAAAATTTGGTAAGAGAGGGTGAGGAAACTGAAAATCCCAATAGATTCTAATGAGCCAGAGTTCAGCTTTCCTCATTATTTCAGATAATGTGGTGGGTTTTCCTGAAAAATATAAAAGTGTCAGAGGTGGTATGCAGAATATAAATATTCCAGGAAACTTTCTGAAAGAATCTTTGTATGATGTTGTAAAATCTGTAAATCTGTCTTGGCTTGATAATGTAGATAGGTTTTTTAATCTCTCAATCAACCATATATGATAAACATATACCTATGCACTATTAATTTTTTTTCTTTTTGGACCACACCCGTATTGCTCAGCAGTTATTTCTAGCTCAGCTTGGGGGACCATAGGGATACGGACTCCAACCCAGGTCACCTGCATGCAAGACAAATGCTCTACCTGCAGTACTATCACTCTGCAGCCTCATAGAAACAGGTATTATTTATTAATCAGCAAAGAACAGGGCCTAATGTGCCATGAATCTTCCATAGGAGTTAATGTTTTGCCCTCTGGAAAATAAAAACCTGAGAGACTGATTCTTCAAATTTCATAAGGAGCTATCATGCCTGTTTTCAGGAATTAGAATGTAGATATCTACATGAATTCACTTTTCATTTTCACTTTCTAAAAAACTTTCTAAGTTAAAATGATTTTATTTCTGGAATAACTGGTTGTTTTGCTTGAGGCCCATATTTTTCTACTCAATATTCTTGTGACTCTCAAATTTCCATTATAAAATAAAGCTATTAGTAACCCTAAATAATAGTGGATATTGAAATGCTTAATATATTGTAGTGGATTCTCTTGGTGATATAACTCCCTGAACTTTCCTGCACCATGTGGGTCACAGCACTGAAAAGTTCATCATAAACTTTAAGTTATTCCATAATAATTGTGATACTAAAGACCATTTTGTTACCGTTTATAGTCTCATTTATAAGGCATAAATTACTTTGACTTTATATTCATAAAAATTTACATTCTAACTAAAACATTACTTACCAAGCACTTCACCGTAGAATTGACTCCATTTCTTCATATTCATCCTTGAAACCAAAAGTCAAAATAAAGCACACACATCATATTTTTCACCCTTTTCAAGAACGTCATTTGGTCACTTAATTCTGAAAAAAGAGCAGGTACATAGGATGGGGGGGGGAAAGTCCTCCTATGTGCTTTTCATATCTTTGACCAGGAGTAAAGCGGAGACTGTAAACAAAAAGGTATTTTAAGTAGCTCAGCCAGCAGCTCCGCACCAGGTCCAGCAGCATCTGAAAGAACAAGATCAAACCTTGATTCCTGTAGTTTTGTCATCAGCATTCTGTTCAAAACTGCATCTTTGCAAAAGATTTTCAATACCATCAAAATATTCCCAAAGGACATCTTGCATATTTGAAAAATATGTCCAAAATGTGGTTTTTGGTGTATATGTCCATGAATTGGCAAGTTTCATGTAAAGAACCTCTAAATCATCCTTAGATAAAGATGTTGGGTAAATATCAAATTTAATAGCAGATGATTTGGTGGGACTAACAAAAATAGAAGCTGAAGATGCCAGAACAGTGACTTCATGACCTCTGTGGACAAGTTCTTCCAGGATTGTCTTCATGTTGATCCAATGGCTGTATTCTGTGGGTCAGACCGGCACCTTTCCACAACTCCCACAACTAAAGTAGCAAAAATAGCTCCAGCAGCAGAAAATGAAAAAAAAAAAACTTCATTGACATCCTTGCAGGATGTGATTTTTTTTAAAAAACTGTTTTCCTCTGCTGTAACTCATATTTATATAAAAAGGGAAACGGATGTGGAAATTAAAATACAACTGCTGTACCTAAAGCAAATAATCATATGGTCAGTCAACACATCACAACTGAGTAGAAAACCCAAAGGTAGATGAACTTGTTTATAAGTATATTTATTAGCTCAGTGTTTGAAGACTATGAATGCTTCCATGAACTTTTAAACTGGTTAACTTGCATAGCAAAACACCTAAACTGCATATTATATTTCAAAAAACTATGAAGAGTAATAGAAATGAGATGTAACATTATGTGTTGTTCTTTAACTCAAGAAGTAGGCAAAAATATTGTTGAGCATAATGGCAATGTCTTGAAAATGTTGGTTCAAGACTTGTTTCACATTGTTTTTATAAATGTTAATCTAATTCATTTTCTTTTTATAATAATGTATACTATTCTCATACATCCAATTGCATATTGTAAAGTATAGACTTTAGATTCTTACAGTAATTTTTTAGACTTAAGAGGTTATCTATTTTATTTATTTATTATTTTTAATCTCCATGGCAGAGCCTGGCAAGCTACCGGTGGTGTATTCTATATTCCCCAAACAGTAAAAATAATGGACCTCATTCCCAAGCAAATCGATGAACAATGGGAAGACAAGTTTTTTAATCTCATTATATCACCGTGAGAGATCCAGTTACAAAGCTGTTCATGATTGGGTCTCAGTCGTACAGTACTCCAGCACCCATCCCTCCACCAGTGCACATCACATTTCCTACCTTCAATGTACCCAGATTCCCTCTCTCCTTCCTCCCCAGCTTGCCTCTATGGCAGGCATTTCCCCCTCTCTCTTTATCTCTCTCTCCCTTATATTACACATTGTGGCTTGCAATACATATATTTAGAGGTTATGTATACCCTTTGCCTACATTCAATGCTCAGTTCTAGGCTGGTATTATAATATCCAACACTTATTAGCATGTTGTTCTCTTCACTGTCTTACCTAACCTCTGACTTCCACCAGAGTCAGAGGTTAGGTAAGATTCCATCCACTGACGACATCTCCTGATCCATGTTTTTATATCATACTATTTTATTTTTACATCCTGCAAATAAATGCAATCATTCTATATCTGTCCTTTACCCTCTGGCTAATTTCACTCAGCATGATCCTCTCCATGTCCATCCATTTTATAGGCAAATTTAATAACTTTGTTTTTCTAACAGCTGCATAACATTCCATTGTGTAGATATACCAAAGTATCTTTATCCAGTCATCTGTTTTGGGGCACTGGTTGTTTCCAGATTCTGGCTATTGTGAATAGTGCTGCTATGAACATAGAGGTGTAGATGGTGTTTCCACCGTGTATTTTTGGTTTCCCAGGGTATATTCCCAGAAGTAATTTTCTGGGTCAAATGGGAGCTCAATTTCTAGTTGTGGGAGGAATGTCCATATTGTTTACCAACAGGATGTATCTGTCGACATTTCCACCAACAATGGAAGAGAGTCCATTTCTTCTCGCATTCGTGCCAGCACTTGTTCTTGTTCTTTCGGATATGTGTCAGTCTCTGTGGTATTAGATGATATCTCATTGTTGTTTTGATTTGCATCTCCCTGATTTGTGTTGAGCATTTTTTCATATGCCTTTTGACCATTCGAATTATGTTGAGGAATATTTTGTTCATTTCTTCTCCCCATTTTTGGATGGGAGTTGGTTTTTATTTCTTGTAAAGTTCTATCAGTGCTTTATATATCTTGGATATTAACCTTTTATCAGATGGGCATTGGGTGAATATAGTTTCCGACTCTGTGGTCTGTCTTTCTGCCTTGGTCACTGTTCCTTTTGAGATGCAAAAGGTTTTTAGTTTCATGTAACCCATTATGTTTATCTTGCTTCCAGGTGCTTTGTTAGTGTTTCATCTTTGAAGAGGCCTTTAGCTTCAATGTTGTGGAGAATTTTTCCTATTTTTTTTCAATGTACTCTATGGATTCAAGTCTGATATAGAGATCTTTAATCCATTTTGATCTGACTTTTTGTGCATGGCGTTAGACAGAGATCTGAATTCATTTTTTTACATGTTGCTGCCCAGTTTTCCCAGCAATACTTTTTGAAGAGGCCTTTCTTGATCCACTTTGTAATTTTTGTCTCTTTATCAAAGATTAAATGATCATGTACTTGATGTTATGTGTCCAGGATATTCAAGTCTATTCCATCAGTTCACAAGTCTGTTTTTACTCCAGTACTTTTAAAACAATTATGTTTAAACACTTTGTTTTAATTAAAAATATTTTAATAACTCCCACTTTGTAGTACAGTTTGATGTTGGGGAAAGATGATGCCTCCCATCTTCTTTTCCCCATTGCCCGACCCTCGGTTGCCTAAGTCCGGGGTACACGTGAGATCAGAACCCGACAGACACACAGGTCACTCGCCGCAGTTTACTGAGGCAAACTTTTCTTCTTATGTTCAACAAATGCACAACACAAGATACACCATTATTTTTCAAAAGACTTTTTTAACAAAAAGGATTTATCGTGTCACCAAATGACCACCTCTCCCGTTTTTTTTCTCTTGTTTTTACTTTGCTGGTACTATTTTTTTTAGTACTCTACTCTATGCACATATTATGAGATTAACTTAACCTACTCCTAAAGAAACTTCTAGCAGTATTGTAGATTTTAAGATTTTGTACTAGAAGTGTTACTTTACAGGCCCAATTTTTTTCACCGGAGGTTTAGGGAGCTAATCACTGATTCCCGAACAGGGTAGCCACATCGACCCATGGTCAATTCTCCCTCCCGCTAATATGAACAACTGAGGCCACGAGCCTTTCACACGCATTTACTTTTTGTTTTGCTTTGTATTAAACTCGTCCGGGCTTCTCCTTTCGTTCTCCATTACCAGGTCTAGTTTCAGCATAAACAACCCATTCACACCAAGACAGTAAGGACTAGGGCTTTGTTCGACAGTCCCTTTGGGAGCACCCTGTAACTTCCCTTTATAGGGGAAGTACGAGCCCCGGTGGCACTTCCGAGCCGTGGCCCAATTATTGCTTTGGCTATTCTTGGAAGTTAGGGTGTATTTGGTCAATTTCTTTGAAAAATGTCATGGGTATCCTATTAGGGTCTGCAATGAATCCATATAATGCTTTAGGGATTATTGTCATTTTGACAATATTGATTCTCCCAATCCATGGGCAGGGATATGTTTCCATTTTCTTATACCTTTTTATTTCTTGAAGCAGTGCTTTGTAGTTTTCTTTGTGAGGTCCTTTACATCTTTTAAGCTAATTATTTTCAGTCATGATTGTGAACGGGAATTTTTTATTTTTATTTTATTTTTTAAATTTAATATTTTTATTATACTACCATGAGATATACAATTACAAAGATGTTCATATTTGGATTATGTCTTACAGTGTTCGAGCACCCATCCCTCCACCAGTGCCCATTTCCCACCACCAATGTCCCCAATTCCCTCCCCCCTCACCTAGCCTGCCTCTATGGCAGGTTTATTATCTCTTTCTCTTTCTCTATCTCTCTTTCTCTCTTCATTCTCTTACACATTGTGTATTGCAATACATACATTTAGAGATTATTATGTGTATCTTTTTGCCTGTATTTAATGTTCAGTTTTAGGTTGGTATAAGCACTTTGGACAATTATTAGCACTCTGTTCCCTTTTCTGTCTTACCTAACCTCCGACTCCCATACATTTGTGTAATTTTCACCTTTGACAGGCAAAACATGGATCAGGTGGTCTTGTCAAAGGAGAACTTTTTAAAAAATATCACTTTCTTCTCTTTTACCTAGACTTTTGGGTATCGATTTGTAACCTGCCACTCTATTCTACATATCTATTTTTTCTAGGAGCTTTTTGGTAGAGATTTTAGGGTCCTCTAATTATAGCAATATGTCATCTGCAAATAGTGATAGCTTGGCTTCTTTTTCCCTATTTGGATGCCCTTAATTTCTATGCTCTAATTGCTATGGCCAATATTTCTGGTACTCCTTTGAATAGAAGTGGTGATAGTAGGCAGCCTAATCTTCCCTGATCTTAAGGGGAAGGCTTTTAGTTTTCCCTGAGAATAATGCTTGCTGCAGCTTGCAGTAGATGGCTTTGACTATATTGAGGAAAGTTTCTTCAATTTCCATTTTGTGGAGAGTTTTTATTATAAATGCATGCTGGATCTTGTTAAATGTTTTCTCTGCGTCTACTGATATGATGATATGGTTTTTATTTTTACTGAGATGGTGTATTATGTTGATTGACTTGAACATGTTAAACCATTCTTGCTTCCCTGGGGATGAATCCTACTTGGTCATGGTGTATGATCTTTTTGATGTGTTATTGAATTCCTATTTGATAGTGTATTTTTTTCTTTTTTTCTCTTTTTTTTGGATCACATCCCGCAAACTCAGAGGTTACTCCTGGCTCTGCACTGAGGAATTACTCCTAGAGGTGCTCAGGGATCCATATGGGATGCTGGGGATAGAACCTGGTTTGGCTGCATGCAAGGCAAATGCCATGCGCTCTATGGTGTTGCTCTGACCCCTATCTTCATAGTATTTTGTTGAAGATCTTTGCATCTATGTTAACGCCTCTGTCTTATTTGGGTATCAGGGTGATATATGTCTCATAGAACCTACTTGAGAGAGTTTATGTATTTTCAATTTCCTGACAAAGCTTGAAAAAAGACTGGCAATGGTCCTCTAAATGTTTGGAAGAATTCAAGTGAATCCAACTGGACCTGGGCTTTAATGATTGGGAAGTCTTTTGATTACCATTTCAATATCCTCAGGAGTGATAGGCGTGTTCAGGTATTCAAAGTTTTCTTGGTTCAACCTTTGAAGTTTATAGGAATCCAGAAATTTATCCACTTATTCTAGATTATCTTGTCTTTAGGATATTCTTGCACGTTTAAGACATGATGTGTAATGGTGAAGAAATGCGTGGCCTCGGAGGCGGAAGTGGAGCAAGGTTGGTTCCATTTGGGTGGTGACTGCCATCCTCCTCAAGATGTACTACAGTATTGATCCCAATTTCTCATGGTGAGCCATACTTCCCTCTTCCAACTGGGTGTCAGTGTTAATGGGAAGGTTGGTTCCTCCTGGGAAGGTTGGTTTCACCAAGGTGGCCACTGCCACCCTCCCCAAGTTGTCCAAACTTATCAATCCCACCTTTTCAGGGTGAGCCACATATCCTCTGCTGGCAAGGTGCCAGTGTTACCTGGGAAGGTTGGTTGTGCCTGGGTGGCTACTGGCACCCTCCCCAAGATGTCCTACTTTATCCTCTATACTATATTTAAGGAAGTGTATGAGAACCATAATGCCAATTTAAGATCATTTTCTTCACACAAAGTAAACCTCTATGCTTTGAATGGATATCTTTAATACATATTTATTATAATCCTTAGTCAACAGTTAATATAATTTAATTCTTTATTGCTTTGACCATTTTTTTATATCTTGAAAATGCAGTATGCTCTACATCATCTCATATTACTGAACACATTGACTTCTCATGTTGTTCTGTACCAGTACTCATTGATGTAAATTTGGGTTAAAAAGTGTAAATATTTACATGTTTTAGGGCTAAAATATTACCATATTATATCCACCAGCAGAATATTCAGTCTTTCCATTTTTCCCTCTTTGGGTATTTCAGTTACCATCAGAAAGTTGTTTCAGAACTGAAAACATATATGATTGTGTGTGTGTGTGTATATATATATATGCATTTAAAATTTATATGGTCATGTATTTATAATGGCTTTTAAAGGGGTCTAGAATAACACCCATGAGAAGATCACTTGTTTCACTTGTCCTCCCATTGTTCATTGATTTGCTCAAGCGGGCGCCAGTAACATCACCATTCATTGGGAGTGAGGTCCATTATTGTTGCTGTTTTTAGCATATAGAATGCACCATGGGTAGCTTGCCAGGCTCTGCCGTGGCTCTGGATTCATCCCAGGAGCCCAGTCTTTTTTCTATGTCAGACCATCAACCATCAATCAACCACCCAGGGTCCAAGGGGCAGGGCCCTGGGAGTAGACAAGCCTGTCTCCTGTCTGCCATCTGCTGATGCAGCTGGGCACCACAGCCACACCTGCAAGTTTAGGAGAAAATTAATCCCCAAACTAAATTCCGTCTGTGGCCAGTGGGTGGCACCAAAGTACAGTTAAGCAGTTTTTCTTTTTTTTTTTTTAAGTAGTTTATTATACAACCGGTGAGATATACAATTACAAAGATATACAATTAAAAATTTCATATTTGGGCTTTGGTCATACAGTGTTCCAGCACCCATCCCTCCACCAGTGCCCATCTCCCACCACCAACGTCCCCCGTTTCCTGTCCCCTCCCCCAGCCTGCCTCCATGGCAGGTTCTTTATTTCTTTCCCTTTCTCTCTCTTTCTCTTTTCCTTCCCTTCCAGACTATGGATTACAGAACATACATTATAGGGTTGTCATGTGTGTCTTTTTGCCTGTATTTAATGCTCAGTTCTAGGTTGGTATTAGTACTTTCGACAATTGTTAGCACACTGTTCCACTTTCTGTCTTACCTAGCCTCTGACTCCCACACGTTTGTGATAATTTCCACCTTTGACAAGACCTCCTGATACATGTTTCACTTGACCTTGGATAGTGGTATCATAATATGTACATATATATTTATGTCATGCAAATAAATGCAGCCATTCTGTATCTGTCTCTCTCCTGGCTAATTTCACGCAACATAATCTTCTCCATGTCCATCCATTTATAGGCAAATTTTATAACTTCATTTTTCCTAACAGCTGAATAGTATTCCATTGTGTAGATGTACCAAAGCTTCTTTATCCAGTCATCGATTCTCAGGTACTCTGGTTGTTTCCAGATTCTGGCTATTGTGAATAATGCTGCTATCAACATATAAATAGGGATGGTGTTTCCGCTGTGTATTTTTGGCTTCCCAGAGTAGATTCCCAGGAGTGGTATGGCTGGGTCAAATGGGAGCTCAATTTCTAGTCTTTGGAGGAATGTCCATATTGTTTTCCAGAAAGGCTGTACCAGCCGGCATTCCCACCAACAATGGATGAGTGTCCCCTTTTCCCCACATCCACGCCAGCACTTGTTGTTCTTGCTCTATTGGATATGTGCCAGACTCTGTGGTGTAAAGTGGTATCTCATTGTTGTTTTGATTTGCATCTCTCTGATGATTAGTGATGATGAGCATTTTTTTCATATGTTTTTTTTTTGGCCATTCAAATTTCTTCCTTGCTGAAGTTTCTGTTCATTTCTTCTCCCCATTTTTTTTTTTTTTTTGGGTCACACCTGGCGATGCTCAGGGGTTTCTCCTGGCTCTGCACTCTGGAATTACTCCTGGCTGTGCTCGGGGTACCATATGGGATACCGGGGATCAAATCCTGGCCAGCATGGGCCGTCCGCGTGCAAGGCAAACGCCCTACCTGCTGGGCTATCGCTCCGACCCTTCTCCCCATTTTTTGATGGGGTTGGCTGTTTTCTTCTTGTAAAGTTCTACCAGTGCCTGATATATCCTGGATATTAGCCCCTTATCAGATGGGTATTGGGTGAATATTCTTTCCCATTCTGTGGACTGTCTTTGTATCTTAGTCACTGTTTCTTTTGAGGTGCACAAGCTTTTTTAGTTTCATGTAGTCCCATATGTTTATCTTTTCTTCTAGTTGCTTTGTTAATGGTGTTTCACCTTTAAAGATGCCTTTAGCTTCAATGTCGTGGAGGGTTTTTCCTATATTTTCTTCAACGTACTTTATGGATTCAAGTCTGATATTGAGATCTTTAATCCATTTTGATCTGATTTTTTGTGCATGGTGTTAGACACAGGTCCAAATTCATTTTTTACATGTCGCTGCCCAGTTTTCCCAACACCACTTGTTGAAGAGGCTTTCCTTACTCCATTTTGGACTCTTAGCACCTTTATCAAAGATTAAATGATCATGTGTTTGAGGATGGGTGTCAGTATACTCAATTCTATTCCATAGGTCCACAGGTCTGTTTTTATTCCAATACCATGCTATTTTAATTACTACTGCCTTGTAGTTTGAAGTTGGGTTTTATTTTAACAGTGGAAAATGCAGAAAACAGCTTCTTAAGGCTGAAATACCTGCAGTAAACTCAGTCTCATGGCCCTACCATACAGTTCTGTATTTTAATAGAGGTGAATGGATTGTATATGATTCAGCGATAGAGTACATGTCTCACATGTCTGAGGAATGGGTCTTTGAAGAAATTGCTCTTTGGGAGAAGGTGGTCAACTCAACTCCCCCAATACTTTTGATGTAGGCAGGCAGAAGGGGGGCTGCGTGTCAATGAACTGTCTCCACTAGTCATTCCTTTTGGAACCAGGAATGAAGACTTGATAGGATCCATTAACTAATAATGGACTGTGAGGAAGCTGGATCCACCTTCTTCTGCACAGCCCTTAGCCCCCCATCAACTTTGATTGCCCAGCAGAAGATTCCAGAGCTTTCCAACCCAAAGGGATAAAAGCACCCTTTGGAAATTAGTCAGGGCTTGCTCCCTTTCAGCCTCTGGAACATCCTGCATCTCCCCTTTGAGATGTATTCTCTCTCTCTCACTCTCCCTCCTCCTTCCCCATCCTAAAACCTCCTTAATAAAATCTGTTTTACTTCACTGCTCGTGGACTCCTGAAAATTCTTTTCCTGTGAGGAAGACAAGAACCCTGAGGAAACTCTGGGTAAGGCCTAGGACTGACTTTCCTTTCCTAAAGAACAATTCCTTGCTCCAACCTGAGTCTGTGACTCCCTGAGAAATCTTGGGTGGTGGGGATCAACTCCCATGCTTAGAAATCTAGCGGGCTTCAGGTGTGGCTTGACAGCCACCTCATGGGGCTGGTGGGGCTCAGGCCCATGCGGTGCAGGGGCTCATTGCAAACTTTATCAGTCCTAAGCCTGCCCAGCGGATCTCTGGTGGCAGAGGCGGCTGGGGAGAAAGCGACCATCTCTCTCCCCCTCCCTCCTAACATAAGCCTCCTGTGGGGTACACCTGCATCATTTTGATTGAAGTTACCCTGCTTCTCAGGATGCTGCTGATAGCCAAGATTTCCAAGTGAACAAACGCCTTCCACTTAATTCTCATATCTAAAATACCCTATATGCTTAGACAGGTTCTATTATCTGAACTGTGCCTGATAACATAATTAACTGCCCAGAAGCCCTACTAACACTTCATTTTGTTACTCAATTCCTAGAAATAGCTTAGACACCTACCCCTTTTTTTCCTGAGTGTCTTTTCCCAGAATATCTTTTCCCAGATATTGAACACATCTTACTGTCACTCAAATTTCTAGAATTGACCAAACTGTTTAATTCCCAGGATATGCTCAAATTATGTTTGGGATATGCTCAAATTATTTTATATACATCTCACTATTCACATACTTGGCTCAAAACATCTTATATACAACTCACTCCATTTCCAGAGTTGGCTACAGATGGCTCAACACTTCCTGAGTTAACTAATTCATGAAAAGCAGAAACTTGCACCTAAGTAGCTTGGAGACATTCAATAGAAAGCTTCCCAGAAAAATCTTAAGGAGATCCCTTTCTCTCTAGTTCTCCACTATGCCAACTGGAACCATGTGCTTTTTCTCTTTAAGAAATGTACTTTGCTCATACCTAAACTATTTTAACTTTCCTAATAAATTCATTTACTGCTCAACTAGTTGGAGCCAGGAAGACCTTGATTAGAATTTATCAGCCTTAATTTTGGTGTCCAAGTCACAAATCACAAGCAGCTCAGCTCTCCTTTCTACTGTCTTTTTCTTGCTTCCTTATCTCATTAGGTCAGTTCAAGAACTGAGAAGTTTCGAAGAGACAAAGTGTCTGCCATAGAGGCAGACTGGGGGAGGGAGAGGGAAGGAATAGGGACATTGGTGGTGGGAAATGTGCACTGGTAGAGGAATATGTGCTGTAACACTGTATGATCTAAACCCAAACATGAACATCTTTATTATTGCTATATCATGGCAGTAGGATAAAAAAAAAGAATGGAGAAGTTTCTATCAGAGTGGCATTCTGACAAGGTTATGAAGTTTTTCTGACTTGATTTGTGACTTTCTCCTTTGGTTGAGATATTGGAAGTGTTAGAGACAGTTTCTATTCCATCTCTGTGTAGAGAAGAATCTGGTAAGATAAAGGGATTCCTGGTTGACTCCACATGCTGAGGGAATTCTGAGGCCTGATCAGAGTGTAGGGTTCTCCCTATTACCCCTAGAGTGCTAGGGATCCTTTTACCACATTCCCTGACTGTCCTGGTAGTATCAATTATGTAAACTTAACTCTAAGCTTTACTGCCCTTTATTGTGTTGACATATAAGAGGGTCTTGTCAAAGGTGGAAATTATCACAAATGTGTGGGAGTCAGAGGCTAGGTAAGACAGAAAATGGAACAGTGTGCTAACAATTGTCGAGGGTACCAATACCAACCTAGAACTGAGCATTAAATACAGGCAAAAGATACACATGACAACCCTTTAATGTATGTTCAGTAGTCCATAGTCTGGAAGGGAAGGAAAAGAGAAAGAGAGAGAAAGGGAAAGAAATAAAGAACTTTCCATGGAGGAGGGCTAGAGGAGGGGGAGGGAACCGGGGACATTGGTGGTGGGAGATGGGCACTGGTGGAGGGATGGGTGCTGGAATACTGTATGACCAAAACCCAAATATGAACTTTTTAATTGTATATCTTTGTAATTGTAAAAAAAATAAATAAAAAACTTAAAAAAAGAAAGTTGGGGTCTTTGTTTGAGGGTCAGTCAGCTCAAGTCTGCCAAGATGAGAGCTGATGCCCCTCCGACTGTTGATTATTAAAAATATTAATGGAAATACGTCTTGTGCCTGGAGTCTTATCTCTGTGCCTCCAACCCGACGGGACATTCTTGCTTCATCTGGTGCCCAACGTGGGGCAGGCCTGAAGGTGAGATATGGGTTATAGGCAGGAATAGGAGGAAATAAGTTGCACAGGGAAGCTTCCTGGAAGCTGGAGTAATTTTATTGTGATGGGAAACTCCATGTCGTGGTTAGATACATATACTGATACATTTATGATTCTCACTAAGGCAGTTGGACTGCCGTTGAAAGAGAGTGTTTTAAAAGGTCTCCTTAGGAGAGTACAGAAGCATTGCTACTGGTTTGAACCAGAGAGCAGGGAACAGTTCAACCTAAAAGTATGGAAAAAGGTTGGGAAGGATTTAAGGCATGCCCATAGGAAAGGGGAAATAATCCTTGCAGAAGAATGGAGTGCATACGCTTGTATTTTTTAATTAATTAATTGATTTATTTTTTAACAATTACAAAAATGCTCATGTTTGGGTTACAACCATACAGTGTTCCGGCACCCATCCCTCCACCAGTGCCCACCTCCCACCACCATGTCCCCGATACCCTCTCCCCTCCCCTAGCCTGCCTCTGTGGCAGGTTCTCCATCTCTTTTCTCTCTTTCTCTCTCTCTCTTTCTCTCTTCCCTCTCTTACATGTTGTGGATTGTAATAGACTTTCAACAATTATTGGCCGACTGTTCCTTAATCTGTCTTACCTAACCTCTGCTCCCACACATTTGTGGTAGTTTCTCCTTTGGCAAGACCTCCTGATCCACATTTTGCCTGAACTTGGATATTGGTATCATAATATGTATATATATGTATATATATATATATATGTCATGCAAATAAATGCAGCCGTTCTATATCTTTTTCCTTCTGGCAAATTTCACTCAACATGATCCTCTCCATGTCCATCCATTTATAGGCAAATTTCATAACTTCATTTTTCCTAACTGCTGCATAAAATTCCATTGTGCAGATGTACCAAAATTTCTTTATCCAGTCATCAATTTTCGGGCACTCTGGTTGTTTCCAGATTCTGGCTATTGTGAATAATACTGCTATGGATATAAAAGTAGGGATGGTGTTTCCGCTGCGTGTTTTTGACTTCCCAGGGTATAGTCCCAGGAATGGTGCATACACTTGTATTAATTCAGCTTTAATGCAGTTTGAATCTAATTCAGAGGAGGAGGACATAATTTCTTCTGGCCCAACTCCCTCCTGTCTCCCCCTAGCTCTGGTACCTCTGCCTGGAGAACCAGCTGAACCTCAGCTTGAATTACCCCCTAGTGAGCCATTGTCAGCATTACCTGCCTAAGGCAGGCGGCCTCACAGGATGATGGTTTTGATTATGATACAGAAATAGAGGCACCTTCACATGAGGCAGTGCTCTGGAGAGAAATTTGTTATCTCCGTAAGAAATTAGATCTACTAAGTAAAAAGGCAGACAGGTAGCCTAGGCCTAGGGGACCAGAGTTTCACTCCCTACAGGAGCCTTACAACCACCTTTGTGAACCTCGAGTTCAGGCTATTCTAGCTCCCCAATATCAGAATTAGGAAGTAGCTACAGCTCCATGTCAATATAAGTTAAATCATGAGCTGCGTGTCTTAATGAATACTCCTGATTCTTTTGATGATAGTCCACAGACTCAGGCTATGGCATTTCCTGTCACTCATAATCTAAATACACAAACTAATAAATATGAAGGTTATTATCAAGCTATTCCTTTCAAGTTTCTGACCTCCCTAAAACAGGCTGTTTCAATGTATGGTCCAATATCTACTTACGTTCTGGCCTTGCTAGAGAATTTTGTTGTAGCTAATGTCTTACTTCCTTGCAATTGGCAAGCAATTGCAAAGGCAGTTTTGGAAATATCGCAATATATTCAATTCAAAGCTTGGTGGGGAGAGGAGGCAGAAAAGATTTCCCCAAAAAAGGTTTCCCAAGAATGTTGAAGCCACCATAGGGAGAATCATGGGAATAAACAATTGGTTAACGGCTGCAGAACAGATGAAAATACCTGCAGTTATTTTAGATTCAACTACTAATACATGATTGAATGCATGGCGTAATCTGGAAGCTCCAGGGAAACAACCAATTCCATTTACTAAGGGATTACAACAAGCAAATGAAACTCATGTAGATTTCTTAGCCAGATTACAAGATACTTTAGAAAAATCTGTCCCAGGTGCTGCTGTGCGTGAATTACTTATGTCCACATTGGTGGTGTAAAATGCTTCCCCTGATAGTCAAGGGGGCAATTCGAGCCTTAAAGTTGACAGGAAAAGATACTATAGATGTTTTTATTTGTGCTTGTCGCGAAGTTGGGTCTGCAAAATATCAGACTCGAGTTTTGGCTGCAGCACTCCAAAATACTAATCAAATGAGATGGTTTGATTGTGGTCAAAAGGGACATTTCAGAAAAACTTGTACTAAGAAAAGGGACGGGAGAAACCGCTCCCAGCTTTCTGATTCTGAGTTCTGCAAAAGGTGTGGCAGAATTGGACATAGAACCAAGGATTGCTACTCCCAAAAGCATAGAAATGGGTCACTGCTTGCACCCAACTCTGCAGAGCAGTCAGGAAATGAATTAAGGGCCCGGCCCAGGACCCCACAAAAAATTTTGGGTCTCCCACCGACACTCTTATAGATCTGTTGGGGAATGAGTCCACCAGCTCGGCTCTAGCCGAGCTGCCACAGACTCAGCCTGCCTTTTTCAGAAACAAACCTGGCTGCTCAAGCAGTTTCTGCAGTTCTCACGGTTCAGCCCGCCTTTTTTTTCAGAAGGGGGGAAGGGACTTGCCTGGAGGGTCCAACCGCTTCCTAAGGCCTCAAGCATACCCACAGTTTCCCAAGAACAGCTCCCATCCCATTTGGATGACAGAGCAAGCAGAAGCCAAGCACACTTGAAACAAAGACAGGCAGGCGGCAGCTTTTAAATCTAACACACCCCTGCAATCTGTCTGCTCCCTACCCTCAACCTGAAGGCACTCCTGCTTTAATTCTATTTCAAAATCTGGAAATGGTGGATAGCAAATCTACTTATATAACTTTACAAACTGCTAAGGATAGTATTGCTTTGGATATTCCAGCTATTCAGGATTTGTTTTTAGCTCCTAACAATTTTTTATGAAATTCCAACTAATATCTATGGTCCTTTGCCCCCTCAATAATTTGGATTAGTAATTGGCAGTAATAATATGGAATCTAAAGGCAAAAATGTTCAAGTGAAATATTTATGGTAATTTGGTAAATGAAATTATGCTCATCGTTTCTGTGAAGGCTAAAATACATATTTTTAAAGGTGAAAAATTTTTCTCAGCTTCTTGTATTGCCAAAACCGCCAGTTCCTAATGATAAGGAACAAGGGTCTGGCAGCACTAATGCTGAGTTTTTTTTGGACACAATTCCTTTCAGAGGATAAACCCAGTATGATGCTTACTTTTGAAGATGGTATTAAAATGGAAGGTTTGCTTGATTCAGTGGACGATACAGCCATAATTGCTTCACATCATTGGCCCTGCTCCTCCTGAAATTAATTTGCAAAATGTCTATTCTTCTACTGTTACTGAACTACAGGATTGGGGATTAGAAATAGCCAAAGAAAAGGTCCAACATTCAGCACCTTGGGAATTTTTAGGTCAAATTATTAATAATGCTACAGAAATTCCACAAAAGGTGCAAATCAGGAAAGATAATTTAAAAACGTTAAATGATTTTCAGCAACTATTAGGTAATATCAATTGGTTACGTCCATCCATGGGCATTCTCACTTATGCTCTTAGGCATCTCTTTGCCATACTTGAGGGTGATGCACTAATTAACAGTCCTCGTCAGTTCACCCCAGAAGCAGTCCAGGAACTTCAATTTATTGAAGAAATGGTTAATTCAGCTCAACAAAGTCGTAGTCGTATTGAAAACTTTGAACCATTCTCATTGATAAGTCTAAATACTTTGCATTCGCCAAATGGAGTTTTAATACAGGGTTCAAATATTATAGAGTGGATTTTTTTTGCCAAATAAAAATAGCAAGTCTTTATTAATATATCCATCCAAAATTTTTCAGGTTATTATAAAGGGAAGAAAAAGAGCTGTACAGCTTTCTGGCTTTAATCCTAAATAAATTATTGTTAAATATGATAAGGAAAGCTGGTTTCTGCTCTGCCGGGTGTACCTGTGTCTTAGGCTCAAGCATTCCTGCGCTTGAAATACTCTCCTCTGAAGGGGCGGGTCTCTGCGTGGTGGACCCTTGTAGGCTGGGTTTCTGACAAGCCAGGCTGGAGACTGGATTAGTCTGCTGGGTGGAGATCTTACCTGCTGCAGAGTGTGGATTGTGAAGATCGCTGCCAGCAAGGTGTGGGGTTTTCTCTGGGCTCCTCCGAGGCTCCATCAGGATGGTGGACTCGGGTCGGAAGTTGCTCTCATGGTCCATGGAATGCAGGGGGTTCAACGGGGAAAGCTGGTTTCTGCTCTGCCGGGTGTACCTGTGTCCAGCTGAATCTAAAGAAAACTATGTTCATGAAGAATGAACTAGTTCCAGAGGCCCCATTCACTCTCAATGGAACAAACATCTCTGAATGCAGTAGTTATGTGTACCTAGGTCGAGAAATCAACATGATGAACGACCTAAAACCTGAGCTGCGCAGGGAGGAAGAGAGCGGCATGGAATGCCTTCAAAGGCATCGAAGAAATAGCTAAAAGGACAAAGAACCTCCGGCTCTGGGCACATCTCTTTGACTCCACCGTTCTCCCTGCATTAACATACGCCTCAGAGACCTGGGCCCTAAGAAAGCAGGATGAGAATGCTATTCTGGTCTCCCAGAGAGGAATTGAAAGAGCTATGCTTGGAATATCACGCCTCACTCAAGTGAGAGAAGGAATCCGGAGTTCTGACCTCCGTCGCTATTCCAGAATCAGGGATGCTGTCTCTTTTGCCAAGGCATCAAAAAATCAGATGGGCTGGACATGTAATGCGATTTGGAGACAACCGCTGGACTAGAGCCATTACTGACTGGATCCCACGGGATGTCAAAAGATCACGTGGCCGCCCACCTACAAGATGGTCAGACTTCCTTGTAAAGACCCTGAAGGAACGGTTTGAGGTTCTTCATATTCCTGAATCAACCAGATGACATTGGGCTACATTGGCACTTGATAGGGTCCAATGGAAATGTTACTGGCCCCGCTTGAGCAAATCGATGAATAACTGGGATTCAAGTGATTCAAGTGATTCAAGTGATGATAAGGAAAAGATACAAGCCCTATGGGAAACAGATGAAAATTGGTAAATAGCTTCATTGTATCACTGTATCACTGTCTTCCCGTTCCTCATCGATTTGCTCAAACGGGCACCAGTAACATCTCAATATGACCTGTCTCATGCAAGTAGAGCCCAAGGAACCTGCTTGCTCAAGGAACATAAAGAGCCTCAAACCATTCCATCAGGTCGTGGGAATGAGGTCTATAATTGTTACTGGTATTTGGCATATCAAATATGACATGGGTAGCTTGCCAGGCTCTGCCGTGCGGGTAGCATACTCTTGTAGTCATCTCAAAATCCAGCTTTTATTGATGAACCACGTAGCCGAGTAGTGATAGGCTGGTCTGCAGGGTGGAGTTCTGATGAGAGGGAAGTCTGGATGTGGAAAATGGAGGCCCTCATGGGAGTAGGGGGTCCTCTGGCTTGTTGTGAGGCTCTGGGCCAGATTAAAAAGACTGCTGCAGGGTGGATCTCGATGAGCCGGGCTATGATAGTCTGGTCTGCTGGGTTGAGTGCTGACAAGGGAAGTCCAGATGTGAAAAATAGAAGCCCTCATGGAGTGGCAGGTCATCACTATGTAAATAGCTTGTGCCAGTTATTGGGTTCAATACATAATATCTTTCCTAAAATAAAGTTGTTTCAGTTTTTACAATTAGCTAATTGGATATGGCCAAGCATGGTTCGTTCAGAACTAGTAGATGATGCTGTAACTTCCTTTACTGATGCTTCCAAAGATGGAAAAACTGCTTATACTGATTTAAAAAATGATGTTGTATTACAAACTCCTTATCAATCAGTGCAAAAGAATGAGTTATTTGCTATTTCTTTATTGCAGAATTATTCAATCCTCTTAACATATTGACTGATTCACAATATGCAGCTTGGACTGTAAAAAATATTTATACTGTCTCTTTACCTTTAAAATAGTCTGAACTCTTAACATTGTTTGCCACATTGCAACAATTGCTTCGAGCTTGTATTCATCCTTTATATATTGTCCACTGTCTGAGAGCTGCTACAGTATCTGAGAGCACTGTCTGAGAGCTGCTACTGGCTCTCCCTGTGCCCAGCCACTCATGAGGCGTCCGGGAGGGATGGCGGGTTCTAGCCCTGGCCCGCCACCCCAGCCTTGCAACAAGCCAGACGACCCCCCACTCAATGAGGGCCTCCATTTTCCCCATCTGGACTTCCCCCTGGTCAGAACTCCACCCAGCAGACCAGCCTATCACAGCCCAGCTCGTGCAGCTGCTTGCGGCCACGCAGTTCATCAATAAATGCTGGATTTAGAGATGACTACAAGAGTATGCTACCCACACAGCAGAGCCTGGCAAGCTACCCGTGTCGTATTTGATATGACAATACCAGTAACAATTATAGACCTCATTCCCATGACCTGATGGAATGGTTTGAGGCTCTATATCTTCTTGGAGCAAGCAGGTGCCCTTGGGCTCTACTTGCATAAGATAGGACATATGGAGATGTTACTGGTGCATGCTCAAGCAAATCAATGATGAACGGGGAAGACAGTGATACAGACAGTGATATTGTCCACATAAGGGCTCACAATAATTTACCTGGTCCTTTAACACGTGGCAATGATTGAGCCGATAAACTTGTGGCTTTAGTTTTTACTGCAGAAGCTTCTCATAGTATGCATCATCAAAATGCTAGTGCTTTAAGAAATAAATTTGCACTTCCTTGGTCTCAAGCAAAAACCATAATAAAACAGTGCCCTACTTGTCAGGCAATTAATAAACCACATTTGCCTCTTGGAACCAACCCCAGAGGGTTGACAGTTAATCTCATGTGGCAAATGGATGTTACTGTTGTACCTTCTTTTGGTAAAACCAAATATGTACCTCATTCTATAGATACTTATTCTCATTTCCAGGGGGCTACATTGCCCCATCTGAAAGAGCTAATGCCGTTATAACTCACCTGCTAGAAGCTTTTTCTGTAATGGGCATTCCTCATACTATTAAAACAGATAACTCACAGACTCACAGACATGGGGCAGAGCTGCTACCGGCTCTCCCTGTGCCCAGCCGCTCACGAGGCACTCGGGAGGGATGGCGAGTTCTAGCCCTGGCCCGCCACCCCAGCAAAGCCTCACAAGTAGCCAGGTGATCCCCCACCCACTCCATGAGGGCTGCCATTTTCCACATCTGGACTTCCCTCTTGTCAGACCTCCACCCAGCAGAAGAGCCTATCACAGCCTGGATCATCGAGACCCACCCTGCAAGAGTCTTTTTCAAATCTGGCCCAGGTATGCTGATCCAGAGACTCATAGACATGGGGCAGAGCTGCTACCGGCTCTCCCTGTGCTCAGCTGCTCAAGAGGCATCTGGGAGGGATCACAGGTTCTTGACCTGGCCCAGACGACTCCCCACTCCATGAGGGCCGCCATTGTCCACATCCAGACTTCCCTCTCATCAGAACTCCACCCAGCAGAAGAGCCTATGACAGTTCGATCATCGAGACCCACCCTGCAGCAGTCTTTTTCAAGTTCGGCCCAGGTATGCTGATCCAGAGACTCACAGAAATGGAGCAGAGCTGCTACCGGCTCTCCCTCTGCCCAGTCACTCCACGAGGCACCAGGGAGGATGTCGGGTTCTAGCACTGGCCTGCCACCCCAGCAGAGCCTCACAAGAAGCCAGACAACTCCCCACCCCCATTCCATGAGGGCTGCCATTTTCCACATTCGGACTTCCCTCTCATCAGAACTCCACCCAGCAGAGAAGCTGATCACACCCTGGCTTCATCAATAAATGCTGGATATCAGAGGTGACTACAAGAGTATGCCACCCGGACGGCAGAGCCTGGCAAGCTACCTGTGTCATATTTGATATGCCAAATACCAATAACAATTATATACCTCATTCCCATGACCTGATGAAATGGTTTGAGGCTCTTTATGTTCCTGGAGCAAGCAGATGCCCTTTTGCTCTACTAGCATGAGACAGGACATATGGAGATGTTACTGGTGCCCGCTCGAGCACATTGATGATGAACAGGAAGACAGTGATACAGTGATTAAAACAGATAATGCTCCAGCATATAATTCTGCAAAATTAAAGTCTTTTATACAGCTTATTCTATTACTCATGTTACAGGTATTCCCTATAATAGTAACTGGTCAAGCAATTATCGAACAAGCAAATCAATATGCTTTTAAAACAGAGAAAGGGAGAATATCTGAATTCCCCCCAAGCAATGAATTGCAAGAGCTTTGTTTACTTTAAAATTTTAAACATTGCTGATAATTAAACTGCAGCTGATAAACATTGAGATCTCCAAAAAATGAAATTTCAGTGACAAAAACACAAAAAGGTCAAACAAAAAATCTTATATAAAGACATTGTGTCTTTCTAATGGTTACCAGGTTGGGTAGAAAGATGGGGATTTGGATTTACTTTTATCTCCACAGATCAGGAGCAATTCTGGTGTCCGACTAAAAGGCTCAAAATCCTTCATGAAAATCCACCGGAAAAACAACAGGAGGAGACATCCCAAGATGTTTCAAATGAAGAAAATGCAGAGAAGCCCAGTCCAAAAATGCCAGCCGATAGGAAAGGAGAAAGATAAAGCCCAGATGCAATACTGGAAGGACTGCCAAAAATTGGCACAACATCCAAAGAAGGTGATATCTATTACAAACATAAAATTAACTCAGTCACATTTTTTCTAACTGTACTAATCATCTTAATTGTGTCAGCTAATGCCAGTTCCAATTATACTTATTGGGCGTACATACCCAATCCTCCCCTACTAAGAGCAGTTTCGTGGCAGGATGATGTTATTCCTATTTATAATAATGAATCTCTTTGGTTACCTGGTCCTCATGATAACAGAGGTACTTTTTAATCCTGAAGAAGGCAGAGTTTTTCTGAATATGAAACTGGTGTTGAAGGTGTACCAATTTGTATTGGAGCAGGTTCTCATTGTCTCCACCCCAGTTGTCAGAATTGGCTAATTTATTATTTCCCTGACAACCATCTTATAAAAGAACATTTGTTAAGGTTATCAGACACAGGTTTTCTAATGTGGCTACTCCCCAATTGCCTGTATGTAAAAGAAAGATGTTAGAGAATCCTCAATATTGGCTTGTCTGGGATAATTGTAAAGCCTCAGTTGCTAATAT
Organism: Cryptotis parvus; assembly: GCA_021461705.1. Classification (NCBI taxonomy): domain Eukaryota; kingdom Metazoa; phylum Chordata; class Mammalia; order Eulipotyphla; family Soricidae; genus Cryptotis; species Cryptotis parvus. The sequence continues at coordinate 60,801 of JAJIBD010028132.1, forward strand.
GTATATTTCAAAACTTGTGCAAATACTGAATTGGTGCCCACAAGGCTATTACATCCAGAAAAAAGAAAAATGAAAAGAAAACAGAAATATCTTGGCATATTACTAAAGATCAGATGGAAACATCTGCTCATGATTCTATCTTATGGATAAATGAAGGACTTGCACTGCCTGCACCTTTTCAATTAGGATTTTCAAAACAGATATATCTGTGGAAAATCAGCTCTGCATTTCATGAGCTCTCAGTCTGGAAAGGAAGTCATAATAAAAATAGTACCAATGAACAGGTAATTTTTTAATAAAAATTATACATGACCCATAAAAGTATGTGTTCCCCTTCCTTTTGTAATACTTAAGGGCAAAATAATTTGGAATTCTTTTTAAGGTACAATCTCCTGTACCAAATGTTCTATGTATACTTGTGTTGATTCTGCCTTAAAACTAAACACCGGAGAGTGTTTTTATTTTTTCAGAGCTCAAGTAGGTCTTTGGATGCTTGTGATGCTTCCCCGGCCATGGGAGGAGAACCTGACCATTGGACTTCTTCGTCAGCTGATTACTCACATCTCTAAGTGCACCAAAAGATTCATTGGTCTACTAATAGCTGCTGTTTTGGGCATCATTGCAGTGACAGCCTCTGCCACCATAGCAGGAATGGCGATAAAAAGGAACACAAACTGCTGAGCAATGCACAAATGGCATGGAATTTCTCAGAGACTCTGGACTGCTCAAAGGCAGATCAATACTGATCTGCAAGCTGAATGGCTGATGTGACTCAGACTGTGACTTTGCTAGGTGATAAATTGGCTAGTTTTACGAAGGCAAATGTCTTTGAAATGCCATTGGAATACCTTTTTTTCTGAATTACTCCTGTACTTTATAATGAAACTGAACTAACTTGGGATAAGGTTAAAAATCATTTGTTAACTCACAAGAATATTATGGCTAAAATTGTAGATTTACAAAGCAAGATTCATGATACTTTTTCTAATCATATTTCTGATGTTACTTCTGCTTCCTTTTGACAAAATTTGGCTTATGGCATTGGCTCTCTTAACCCCACTACTAGCACAAAGGGACTTATTGGAGGAGCTGCAGGTTTGAGAGTGCTTATCTTGGTTATAGTTGTCCTTGGTCTTATATGGTAAGTTCAAACAGTATAAGAAAAGGGCTAAAGCTCTAGATGCATCTCAGTTTGCTATGTTGGCAAATTGCAGACTAAACAAAAGAAAGGGGAGATGTAGCAGAATGTAGATCTAAGGATATGTGAAGGAAGGTCTGATGCATACTGCCTGTTAACAGATACACAGGGTTTTCTGGCAGACTGCCTCCCAATAGAGTTAGTATGTAGAATTCCCTAGTTAGTCTGTTAATCAAGCTGCAGTTACACAAAAGGTTATCCTAGGTCATTTCTCTGCATATTCCCGGGTTGGCTCTAATTAGCCCTAGATAGAGTCTTTTAAACAAGACCTCATCTTCTGGGGAAATTTAGGAAGGCTAAGTTAACAAACTGTTAGATTTTTTGCTTATCTCACCTCACTGAGATAGCACCTCCTGCAAGTGTTTGGCTCCTGAGTGTCTCTTCCCTATCACCATAAATCCTATGGTAAAAATGTAAAATGTCTTGGTCATGTCAGTTATGTAAACTTAACTCTAAGTTTTACTGCCCTTTGTTGTGTTGGCATATAAGGAAGTTTGGGTCTTTGTTTGAGTGTCAGTCAGCTCAAGTTTGCCAAGATAAGAGCTGCTGCCCCTCCCACTGGTGATTATTGAAAATATTAATGGAAATATATCTTGTGCCTGGAGTCTTATCTCTGCACCTCCGACCTCACGGGGCATTCCTGCTTCACCTGACACTTCTCTACTGCAGCCACAACTTCTTGTGGTATTTATTGGCCGTGGAGAAGGATCCAGATGGACATGACAGTGGACAGCAGCTTCCTGGTGTTGCAACCCATGGGCCTGGAGAACTAGTGGAGATGGCTCCTGCACTTGCCTTCCATCGGGCTCTGCTTCCACTGCACCCGTAGTGTGCCCCCAGTTTAGACATCAACACAGAAGGTGTGAGGCTTCCGATCAGGCACCTACCTGGCATTGCAGGGCACATTTGAGGCCCTGCTTGCTGGCTGTGAATGCAAGGTAGAATAATGGATGCTTGGTTTCTAAAAAAAGATGAAAAAATACTTCTTTATCTTATATTATTTCTCTTTCTTTCCCCCAGCTACACAAATGCTTGAGGAGACCAGGAGGCCTGCAACTAAAGCCCAAATCAGCCAAGTTACAGATCTTTTCCTCTGTCACTATCTGATGCTGAAGATGAAAATTTCTCCTCTTTCCTCCTCTGTACTCCTTCTCTATTTATTCCTACCCTTTCTTCCCTTTAGATTTCATTTGAGAAAGTCATAAGACCTGTCACTTTGGAAGAAATTAGAAGACTGTCTAGCACATAAAAACCTCAAACAAGTGACACCTGACAGGAAATAGCTGAGATGCCTCAGGTTTTATTTGGGACTTGACTTTGGGCTCTGTCTAAGGGGTTCTTTGGATCAGACCACTAAAAGCAGGCAAAGCTCTTTATCTTTTATCCATTTCTGGGAATTATTCTTAGAATTACTCTGACAAACTAGTATCACTTCATTTCCCAAAATAAAGAAAAATTAACTCATACTACTTTGAGATGACTACAAGAGTATGCTACCCGCACAGAGCCTGGCAAGCTACCCATGTCGTATTTGATATGCCAGATACCAGTAACAATTATAGACCTAATTCCCATGATCTGATGGAATGGTTTGAGGCTCTTTATGTTACTGGAGCAAGCAGGTGCCCTTGGGCTCTACTTGCATGAGACAGGTCATAAAGAGAAGTTACTGGTGCCCGCTCAGCAAATCGATGATGAACGGGAAGACAGTGACAGTGACAGTGATACTACTTCTGAATGAAATCTGGCATTTTTATAACCACCCAGGTCAGGAATCCTGACTGCTCTATAGGGCATTGGAATATGGTTTCACTGGAATAGTTACTCTCTTCCAGTTAGATCTTTATTTCCAGAAACTAGAGCAGTGGAACAAATTCCAATATCCAAGCATTCTTTTTTTTATTTCTTTTAAAAATATTTAAAATTTTATTGTACACCATGAAATATACAATTACAAAGATGTTCATGATTGGGTTCTGTCATACATTATGACAGCACCCGTCCCTCCACCAGTGCTCTATTCGCACCATCAAAGTCCCCAAACCCCCAGACTGCCTCTATAGCAGGGTCTTTTCCTTTGCTTCTCTCTGTTTCTGTCTGACTCTGTCTTTTTTTCTCTTACACATTGTAGCTTGTCCTACAGACATTTAGAGTTTATCATGTAAAATCCCTTTGTGTATATTCAATGCTGAGTTCTAGTCTGGCATTACCATTTCCCACAATTATTAGAACACTGGTATATATTTATATCCCACAAATGAATGTAGTCATCCTATATCTGTCCTTTTCCTTCTGACTAATTTCACTCAGCATGATAATCTCATTATCCATCCATTTGCAAGTAAATTTCATGACTGTGTCTTTTCTGACAGCTGCATAGTATTCCATTGTGTAAGTGTTCCATTGTTTCTTTAGCCAGTCATCTTTTCTCGGGCATTCAGGTTGTTTCCCAATTCTGGCTATTGTGAAATGTGGTGTGATGAATATCCAAGTGCAGATAGTGTTTTGCTCTGTGTTTTTGTGTCTCCAGGGCATATTCCCAGGAGTGGTAAAACTGGGTTAAATGGGAGCTCAATGTCAAGGAGCTCCCATTTCATCAAGGAAGAATGTCCATATTGTTTTCCGAAAAGAGCTAGACCAGTCAGCACTCTCACCAACAGTGGATGACAGTCCCTTTCTCCTGCATCCACGCCAGCACTGATTGTTCTTGCTCTTTTGAATTTGTGCCCGTCTCTGTGGCAGGAGATGATACCTCATTGTTGTTTTGATTTGCATCTCCCTGATGGTTAATGATGAAGAGCACTTTTTCATAAGGTTTTGGCCACTTAAATTTCTTCTTTTGGGGGAGTTTCTGTTCATTTCTTCTTCCCATTTTTTGAGTGAGTTGTCTATTTTCTTCTTATAAAGTTCTACCAGTACGTGATATATCCTGGATATTAACTCTTTATCAGATGGGCGTTGGGTGAATATTCTTTCCCAGTCTGTGGGCTGTCTCAATATCTTTGTCACTGTTTCTTTTGAAGTGCAGAAGTTTTTCAGTTTTATATAATCCCATTTGTTTTTCTTTGCTTCTTTTTTACGTTGTTAGTGGTGTTTCGTCTTTGAAGATGCCTTCAGCTTTGATGTTGTAGAGCATTTTTTCTATGTTTTCTTGGATGGACCTTATAGAATCATGTCTGATGTTGAGATATTTAATTCATTTTGATTTAATTTTTGTGCCTGGCATTAAAAGGGGTCTAAACAATTCTTGGGGAAAAGAACATGGGTGGTATTACTTTCACCAATTTCAAACCCTAGTACAAAGTCATAGTAATTAAAATAGCATGGTATTGGTATAGAGACAGATTTGTAGACCTATGGAATAAAAATGAATATCTTAAAAACAGAGCCTAGCAAGCTACTTATGTCGTATTTGATATGCCAAATACCAGTAATAATTATAGACCTCATTCCCATGACCTGATGTAATGGTTTGAGGATCTTTATGTTCCTGAAGCAAGCAGATGCCTTTGGGCTACACTTGCTTCGACTGGACTTATGGAAATGTTACTGGTGCCGTTCAAGCAAATCGATGATTAATGGGAAGTCAAATGATCAAGTGATCTAAAACACACTTTCAAATATATGGTCATTTAATCTTCAATAAAGGAGCAAAAAAATATTAAGTGGAACAAAGAAAACTCCACTTAACAACAATGGTGCTGGGAAAACTGGGCAGCTATGTGCAAACTTTTTTTGACTCTCTCCCAAGACAGCTCTCTTTATAAATCCTATTGAATGTGACTTGGTCACTGTTTATCCCCCTCTCTTGAAAATCTTCCAAGATATTTTGTTTTCAGCTGTGCCTGCATGATTCCTCCACTAATTATCCCCCCACCTCCATTTGGATGCTCTACTCCTCCTCCTGCCCCTTCCTAATAATAATCTGACACTCTTACCAAGGTTCTGTTGCACCTTCCACCTAATTACCATCTGATCGCCCTTCTGTTGTCTTAAGATCTTTCCTCAACAACCATCTGCCCTATCAATAATACTTATCTCCCACACAAAATCAGAAGCATTTCTCATGCTCAGGTGACTCAAATTCAATTTATCACACCTCCACCTCTTATTGACAAAATATTCATATCTTGAAAATGGGGACTGTAACTGTATTCCAGTATCATATCTTCAAATATTCAATTTATATTTGAGGTCGAACTGGGCTCCTTTAGCCAAAATTCCAGCCATTTAATCAGAGTTTTTTATTTTACCATTGCATTTTATCTGACTTGAAAAGACATCTATAGTCTATTTTTAAACCTCTTTTGCCCCCCATGAGCAAAGGTGTCCTATTTTGTCTCTGGATCAGAGCTGGGTAGAAGGGTGCACATTCACTAACAACACTGTGGCCCAGGCACTAAACTGGGCCTGAATTATCAGTGGTGTAGGTCCAGGTGGAAGAGAATTATTCACATGATAATATTTCTCCTGAAAGACATGGAAAAGAGAATTAAGCCTGTTCAATTAAGTTCTGGGATATTGTTCAATCCTCTTATCCTCTTGCTGAAGCTATGAGTCAATATACCATCTTAGACCTTGATAGCAAGAAAGGCTGTATTCTAGCAATTCACTTCATAAGCCAAAACTCATCAGACATTAGACAAGAGCAAAATCTAGAGCAGAGACTGAAAATCCCCTTTTACTATCTTATTGGACACTTATTGCAAGGTGTTCAGTATAGAGAAGAAATAGGAAGGAAAAAGAAAAATAGGAAAAGCAAAAAAAATAATAAAAGGAATGAGATAAGCACTAAGTTCTATTTATGGCAGGAACTCTTGACCCTGGTCCCTTTTGGACACTAGTCCAAGGACACCAGACCATCAGTTTGTCACCAGGGCATGTGCGGCCTTAATGATCATGTTCTTTTGCTACCTTAGTTACTTAAGCACTTCTAAAATGATTGCACACATGCCAGATTTTTGACCCAGATAAAAACCATCAGAGAATTGCAAAGAGACATCCCCTTGCAAGTGACAGATTCAGAAAAAGTTGTCAAGCTGGTCAGGTTTAACTAGCCACCTGCATCCTGGCATGAAATAAGAAGTAAAAGTTCCCCCTTGCTCCATCATTGGAGGACACTTTGTATTTCCATTCTGATAGGGTATAGGCACTGTACAGGCTCCTGTGTTTACATTGCTACAATGGAGTCATGTCAAAAGTCACAGTAGCCAATGTAAGTTATTTGTCAAAATCAGGGCCACATTTTTCTGCCTTCAATAAACCCTCAAAGAAAACCTCCCTCTCTAGGTTATTTAAAGGCATTGAGGGAAACTCCCACAGAGGACAATCCAACCCTCTAATTCCTGCTGATCAGTCAAATATTGAAATATTTTCACATGCATTTCTGATCTTGTGACCAGCTCTAATCCTCTTTAGAAGAGGCATTATGAAAAACCTATGACCTAAGGTCAAATGCCAGTCTGTCTGTTGCTCTTCCCTCCCTTACAACTGTCCACAAAGCTCCCAAAAATATCAGGAGTTCCTCTGATATCTGAACTATTTCTGCTGCTGAAAAGCTCTTTTTGATACCTCTCTCCATAGATACTAAAAAGGAACACCAAGATCCCAGTAAATCATAACGCCCCTTTAACTAGAAGCTGAGGCTCAGAGATAGCCTATTGGTTATACTCTCCACTAAGGGTTGATTCCCAGAACCACATGCTCTCATGAGCACTGCTAGGTATAAGACTAAAGGCACCACCTGAGCACCAAGAAGTGGGGCTGGAGGCAACCAGCATCACCTGGAGGGTCCAGATATCCCAGCACCACAGGGTTCACCCCAGCCTCACAATCTTGATGCCCCTTTTACTGAACTGCTGGCCTTGTTGGTCAGAATTTCCTGTGGGAGTCCTGTACCATCTGCACTCCAGTCTGGAAGCCAACTCACCCCCAACTCCCTGAACAAGCAAACAAAAAAAAACCTAGAAGAAAAATACAAAACAAGAAATATTCAAAATAGTCCAACACATCTTACCTTCAAACTCCTTTGGAATTCTAACCCTGGCTCCTATTGACTACTGTAGGATTTATGACTTGGAGGTACCTAAACACAGCATGATCCAATTCTTCCAACTGATCTCTGATGTTTCAGTCCCAGATTTAAAAAGATAATTTCTTCTGCATTCACCTATGATTTGATTGAGAGTTTCTGTATCTATTTACTTTTGAAAGGGAAGTTAACCAGTTAAGCAGCAGAGTGCTTCCTCTAGGATTTCATGACTGACCCCACCTGCTTGGCCAAGACCTGGGGGAAGAGGGCAGTACCTTTTCAACAATGACCTGTTTATTGCAGCCATTCTAAAGAATTGTTGGGTTATGGAACTAGCCCACCACCAAATAAAGCCTCAGAAAGCAAGCCAGACCTCACTCCACACAATCAAAGTCATTTTCAAGTCCGGAATCCACAGCTCATCAGGCCCCACCCAAGAGAGCAGCTGATTTCAAACGTAGGTATGTGGGTCTTGGAGGCTAAAGTCACTGGGTTTCTGTGGAGATGGAGGTTGGGTCCCTTTCCCCCACCTCTGTCCCGTCTGGAAGGCCTGGTGGACCCTCCCACAAACTGCCTCCAGGCTGCCAGCCATGATGCAGAGACACAGATACATGAGGCAGAGTTGCCATCTGGTTCTCCCAGAGGCCATGCAATATCTCAAACTAGTAGAAACCAACCATGTTCTAGGCGGCTCAGAAAATAAATTCAAAAACAGTAGGCCAGATTTCCCCATAAACAACCAGAGGGGAAAAAGTGGACTTATCAATAACACGGCCATGTATGTGCTTTGTCATGACTATGCAGGGCAGTATAGAACAGACTGATGCAGGGAAACACTAGTGCACCCAAAAAAATCCAGGAACAGGGTCATGGATTCCCTTCTGCCCCAGGGATCAGCAGCCAACGAACTGAGAAAGACTTGAGAATTCAGTAATGTTTTATGAGGTTTTACTTACACAGGTTGTGGCATACAAGTCAGCAATAGGAAAACCCTGAACTTAGGGTTCCCAGCTGGGCCCCAGCAAAGTGTAGGCCAAGATGACTGCCACCACATGTTAAGGCCCGCAGAGATGAGACAGCAAAAGAGGCAAGAAAGAGAGTGCCCAAAAAAAGGAGATGAGGAGGTTCCTCAGGAAGCAGCACCATGAGAATTTTGTTAGACCTGTTATAGTCCATAGAGAACACTCCCCAACCAACCCCTTGTTTAAATAAGAACTTTCCAAATTGATGATGTTCTTTGTCTCTCTCACTCTCTCTTTCTCTCTCATACACACATTCCCACACATGGATACCAGATTGTTCACATTCATCAAAGCTACGAAAGGGCAGAATTCAAAGAACGATTCTGTCAAAGGAAAGGTCTTATTGAGGACCAATGAGGAGAGTTGCTCCACTCTCCAGAGAGCTTCAGGGTCATGTGTTCAGTCCATAAATCTAAACTGAGATATCCAAAGTATACAATATCTTGTGATGCCCATGAGGTATCAAAATATTTGTCAAGACTGAATCAACTTCATTAACAAGGATCAGTTGTATTTCTTTCATTGGAGAAGCTTCTGGTTGCCTTTATTTAACTTTCTGTTAAAAAGTGTGTGAACAGTGCAGGTAATATTTTGTTTTATGAGTGTTACATTTTTTAATTTTATTGAAGTTTGTAGGGAATTCAGGATGCCACTCTGTCTCATGTTCATTGATTATTTTTGTTTTTGTTTTTTTTGGCTTTTTGAGTCACACCTGGCAATGCTCAGGGGTTTCTCCTGGCTCTGCACTCAGGAATTACTCCTGGCAGTGCTCGGGGGACCATATGGGATGCTGGGGATCAAACCCGGGCTGGCATGGGCCGGTCGTATGCAAGGCAAATTCCCTACCCACTGGGCTATCACTCTGGCCCCTCACGTTCATTGATTTAAAAGAAAGTCTTTGATTCTGTGGAGACTGAAGCGGTCATGGAAGCCCTCGCCAAACAGGGTGTTCAAACCCAATACTACAAGATCCTTCGTGAGCTGTATTATGGATTCACCACCAGGATCTCACCATTCTACGAAGAAGTGATCATCAATGTCAAAAGAGGGGTTTGGCAGGTTTCACCAAAACTCATCAGCACCACCCTCGAGAACAACATGCGACAATCAGAATGGGAAAGAATGGGAATGAAGATAGATGGTCAGCAACTAAACCACCTCCGCTTCACTGATGACATCGTCCTAATAACACCAAACATTAGCCAAGCGGCACAAATGCTGACTGACTTCGACCGAGAATGTGGAAAGATAGGTCTACAGCTGAATCTCAGCAAAACTATGTTCATAAAAAAATGAACTAGTTCCAGAGGCCCCATTCACTCTCAATGGAACAAACATCTCTGAATGCAGCAGTTATGTGTACCTAGGTCGAGAAGCCAACATGATGAATGACCTAAAACCTAGGCTGCACAGGAGGAAGAGAGCTGCATGGAATGCCTTCAAAAGCATTGAAGAAATAGCTAAAAAGACAAAGAACCTCCGGCTCTGGGCACATCTCTTCATCTCCACCTTTCTCCCTGCATTAACATACACCTCAGTGACCTGGGTCCATGAAAGCACCATGAGAATGCTATTCAGGTTTTCCAAAGAAGAATCGAAAGAGCTATGCTTGGAATATCATGCCTCACTCGAGTGAAAGAAGTTAATCGGAGCTCTGACCTCCGTCGCTGTTCCAGAGTCAGGAACGCTGTCTTGTTTGCCAAGGCATCGAAAATCAGATGGGCTGGACATGTAATGTGATTTGGAGATGACCGCTGGACTAGAGCCGTTACTGACTGGATCCCAAGGGATGTCAAAAGATCACGGGGCTG